>OZ057405.1:2721916-2893878 GCA_964056735.1 Allodiplogaster pararmata
ATTTTTTAAATGAAAACCATGCTTCAATCAGTAATTGCTATTATATTTTGTGTCTTATTTTAACCTTGGTCATAAATAAAAAATTGAAATTAAACACCGAAGTTATTTCACAATTGCCATTTTTACAAAAGTTTTAGATTTAAAAAAAGTTATTATCTTGTAAGCTATTCAAATATTTTTTTCAGCTGGAGCAGATCGTAACGAACCGTGTACTAACAGTTCATCCACGTACTCTCTTAACTCTCACTCTTGTTATGTTCGCCACTGCTTTGCAACTGGTTACTGTACTCTCATGTAGTAACTGGTTACTGTACTCTCATGTAGTAACTACATTCGTCAAACTTGTATTTTTTACACCATTGTCTCTGCACATCATTCAAGGCTTCTTTTATCAAATGCAATTACGAGCCTAAGAGCTTCTAGATTCCTGCTAGTTTCTTTACACCTTAAAGTTTGAGTATTACAGGGTAGCCCATTTATTCGGTGGAAGACAAAAAGGGAGATGAAAAAGTTAAATATAAGCAAATATCAATACTCCAGAAAATTGAAAAGAATTATTTTTTAAACGGTTCGAAAGTTTTATTGTTTAAATATAAACACAATAGGTAGACATGTAAACAATTTGAGAGAGAGAATTGAGAGTGGTAAAGAGCGAGAAAGTGTAGGTTTTTCACGCGTTCGCTTCATGAGCGTGCATGAAAAAGATAAAAAGGTCTTTTAACTTTTGGTAGCACACTAACACACAAACTAGCAAGTTTTACTAGGTTGAATAACTGCCAACGTGTCCGCATTCCTGGTTAGAGAAAGAGGGATGACTGGGTTTGATCCAACCCCGTTAAGTAGATTTTGCACTTGTGACAGTTTAATCAACTTTCATGTCTGTGTGAGCAATAGTGTAGGGTTCTAGTTGATCTTCGCCACGATCTGTGTCTTCTTCGATGGCTGCCCCTACTACCTCGGCGTGGTCCTCTCTATTGCCCTTCTGCTCAATTCCTGCTTATCCTGGTCTTCTTGCGATGTTTACCTTCGCGATGCATGCTGGTCTCTTTGAATTTTTTTTACCTCGTTTCAAAAAAGCCAATCAATAAATCAATATAAATCGTTATATTCCTCGCAGCCACCCCTCCCCTTTTCGCGTACAACGAGGCATCAATTTTCTGAAATTAGATACAGACTAAATATTGTAGAACAAGTGGCTGCTTCCTTGGTCACAGTTAGTGTGTAGCATAGTAAGAGTAGTACTATTGCTAGAGATAGTAATTTTTACAGTATATCCTTGACACAATGTGGCTCAAACGCTCTCTAATTTCAAGCTGTTCACTGTATTGTAGATGCTAATAAGTTTTAAGTACCCTAGACTTACCCAAGAAAATTAAAATTAAGTACCCTACACTTACCTATAAGAAAACTTCAACCAATACAAGCAGCTTTGATTAGAGGACGAGCGAGAGGTGTCAAGAACGAAGCGCGAGACTTTGGGGGGGGGGGGAAGCCGAGGTCAAGACAGCGATACAAAGAAAAGCTCGCATTAACATAATGACTCATGTGTCTTCTACCATATATGTACTAAAGTCTTCACTCCGGTTATATTAAGGATAATACTGTAGTTCAGAAAAACTACCATATGTCAAAAAATGTATTTCAGATTCTCTCCTGTGTCTGCGCATGCCTCTCTTGTCTACAGTCCATAATCCTTTTCTTCGTCACGGCCTACCTAATTTCGCTGGAGAAGGACCACAAGCCGATCCCCAAAAACTATGAGACTGTCGACTATAGAACTCCGCGACCCTTCTTATCGAAACAAGGTTTAATCCTTCTTTTAAGAAAAAAATCATTCCTACTTTTAGTCTCACCTCGATCAATAATTTTTCGTAGGTTGGTCTTAACAAAAAACTTCTCTGCAAAGTATGTTAAGGTAAAACACATTGCAGTATAATTTTTACTCCGAAGCACAACAAGTAAATCTTTTGTGATCTCCCTTGAATTTCATCCCAAAAAACAAGTTCCTCCGCACTGGTGAACTATTTTTCTAGCTTCCCACAACTAAACAGAATAGTTGTTTGTAGATATGAATGGAACAGAGTCTACAGAGTCTCCATTGATGTTCGACTCACCCGATAATCATATCATCGCTTCCACTAGAATCGCCATGTATTCTCTTCAACTGATTCTATCGCCAGCTCACGGTCACTTTTTCCATATATTGTTTGGTTCTGTGGCAGAAACGTAATGTTTACCTTAAAGAAGCTATAACGTGGTTTTTCTATATTCATTAGTTTCATTTTTTGTTGTTTGGTCTTGGAGCCTCTCTTGTGTCTCCCGTCGAGAGAGTCTTGGAGCCTCTCTTGTGTCTCCCGTCGAGAGAGTCTTGGAGCCTCTCTTGTGTCTCCCGTCGAGAGAGTCTTGGAGCCTCTCTTGTGTCTCCCGTCGAGAGAGTCTTGGAGCCTCTCTTGTGTCTCCCGTCGAGAGAGTCTTGGAGCCTCTCTTGTGTCTCCCGTCGAGAGAGTCTTGGAGCCTCTCTTGTGTCTCCCGTCGAGAGAGTCTTGGAGCCTCTCTTCTGTCTCCCGTCGAGAGAGTCTTGGAGCCTCTCTTGTGCCTCCCGTCGAGAGAGTCTTGGAGCCTCTCTTGTCTCTCCCGTCGAGAGAGTCTTGGAGCCTCTTTTGTGTCTCCCGTCGAGAGAGTCTTGGAGCCTCTCTTTTGTCTCCCGTCGAGAGAGTCTTGAAGCCTCTCTTGTGTCTCCAGTCGAGAGAGTCTTGGAGCCTCTCTTGTGTCTCCCGTCGAGAGAGTCTTGGAGCCTCTCTTGTGTCTCCCGTCGAGAGAGTCTTGGAGCCTCTCTTGTGTCTCCCGTCGAGAGAGTCTTGGAGCCTCTCTTGTGTCTCCCATCGAGTGAGTCTTGGAGCCTCTCTTGTGTCTCCCGTCGAGAGAGTCTTGGAGCCTCTCTTGTGTCTCCCGTCGAGAGAGTCTTGGAGCCTCTCCTGTGTCTCCCGTCGAGAGGGTATCCATTGGGATTGTTTGGTTAGACTACAGCAAGAGTTACATCTTTTCACAATCGCACAAAGCTTGCGTTTATTTTCGGAAAAATAATGCATGTGTCTATATTTTTTTCTTCGGTTTCTCCCTTTTCGAACACTCTTATTTTCGGTTTCTCCCTTTTCGAACACTCTTATTTTCGGTTTCTCCCTTTTCGAACACTCTTATTTTCGGTTTCTCCCTTTTCGAACACTCTTATTTTCGGTTTCTCCCTTTTCGAACACTCTTATTTTCGGTTTCTCCCTTTTCGAACACTCTTATTTTCGGTTTCTCCCTTTTCGAACACTCTTATTTTCGGTTTCTCCCTTTTCGAACACTCTTATTTTCGGTTTCTCCCTTTTCGAACACTCTTATTTTCGGTTTCTCCCTTTTCGAACACTCTTATTTTCGGTTTCTCCCTTTTCGAACACTCTTATTTTCGGTTTCTCCCTTTTCGAACACTCTTATTTTCGGTTTCTCCCTTTTCGAACACTCTTATTTTCGGTTTCTCCCTTTTCGAACACTCTTATTTTCGGTTTCTCCCTTTTCGAACACTCTTATTTTCGGTTTCTCCCTTTTCGAACACTCTTATTTTCGATTTCTCCCTTTTCGAACACTCTTATTTTCGGTTTCTCCCTTTTCGAACACTCTTATTTTCGGTTTCTCCCTTTTCGAACACTCTTATTTTCGGTTTCTCCCTTTTCGAACACTCTTATTTTCGGTTTCTCCCTTTTCGAACACTTTTATTTTCGGTTTCTCCCTTTTCGAACACTCTTATTTTCGGTTTCTCCCTTTTCGAACACTCTTATTTTCGGTTTCTCCCTTTTCGAACACTCTTATTTTCGGTTTCTCCCTTTTCGAACACTCTTATTTTCGGTTTCTCCCCTTTCGAACACTCTTATTTTCGGTTTCTCCCTTTTCGAACACTCTTATTTTCGGTTTCTCCCTTTTCGAACACTCTTATTTTCGGTTTCTCCCTTTTTGAACACTCTTATTTTCGGTTTCTCCCTTTTCGAACACTCTTCATTTCGGTTTCTCCCTTTTCGAACACTCTTATTTTCGGTTTCTCCCTTTTCGAACACTCTTCATTTCGGTTTCTCCCTTTTCGAACACTCTTATTTTCGGTTTCTCCCTTTTCGAACACTCTTCATTTCGGTTTCTCCCTTTTCGAACACTCTTATTTTCGGTTTCTCCCTTTTCGAACACTCTTCATTTCGGTTTCTCCCTTTTCGAACACTCTTATTTTCGGTTTCTCCCTTTTCGAACACTCTTATTTTCGGTTTCTCCCTTTTCGAACACTCTTATTTTCGGTTTCTCCCTTTTCGAACACTCTTATTTTCGGTTTCTCCCTTTTCGAACACTCTTATTTTCGGTTTCTCCCTTTTCGAACACTCTTCATTTCGGTTTCTCCCTTTTCGAACACTCTTATTTTCGGTTTCTCCCTTTTCGAACACTCTTATTTTCGGTTTCTCCCTTTTCGAACACTCTTATTTTCGGTTTCTCCCTTTTCGAACACTCTTATTTTCGGTTTCTTCTTTTTCGAACACTCTTATTTTCGGTTTCTCTCTTTTCGAACACTCTTATTTTCGGTTTCTCCCTTTTCGAACACTCTTCATTTCGGTTTCTCCCTTTTCGAACACTCTTCATTTCGGTTTCTCCCTTTTCGAACACTCTTATTTTCGGTTTCTCCCTTTTCGAACACTCTTATTTTCGGTTTCTCCCTTTTCGAACACTCTTATTTTCGGTTTCTCCCTTTTCGAACACTCTTATTTTCGGTTTCTCCCTCTACTCATTGTTCCTTGTTTTTGTGTCGTAGTTGCACATCTCTTACTATCTATTAAACTACCTAATTCTTTAAAAAAAAATTTTCAATATCTCTTTCTAATATGCTGTCTTTTGTTATTTTATAAATTACTTAATTACTTAACTCGCTATCTCCACATCGGTAATTTAAATCTAATTATGATATTTCAGTAGATCATTGTTCCTGAACCTCAGAAGAATAACCATACTTTTTTTGAAGCGCTCACGGCGGCCATCGCCCTGTACGTCTTGTACAAAAGCATGCAGGCTCTGCAAGATTCTCAAGTCCTTCGCGGCTACTTCTTCACAGATCCGCCTATTGGCCATCAGGTAGAGGAATCATTAATTTTTCTTTGTCAGTTGTTAATACTCATTAAGACTGAGTATTTTACTCTATCGAATTTGAAAATCAAAAACCGATGTTGAATATACTGAGTTTAAATATCGAATTAAATACATTACCATGGATCAGCGAAGCTGCCTTTATGTATGAAGGTCAGTAAAGAGTTCACTTCTTTGATATAAATCAAGTTTTCTTTCGAGTAGATGCAGTAGTATCTACACTAGAAGTCAAGAGTACATTTCACGGATGAAGATTTGTTCCCTTACCCAGCAAGGCAAAGCTCGTCGAGGGAAAATCGCTAGGAGCGAGTTAAGAACATCATCTTTTTCGGGAAAGATCATATAACTGAGAAACTTGAAATTGTTTAAGAAGATTCTGGTGCCTATCGAACTGAAACACGTACGAGACATCGACGACGATGGACCCGATAATGCTTCCATTGGGGTACAAACCAGTGGAACACGAAGGGGCGATGACTTGTGATGAGTCACAAAGTTTCCCGGAGTTAAATAGGCCCCATTTTTAGCCAGTTGGGTATAGCTCTGTAGAGTAGGGGAACCAGCAAAGTCTGATAGTTAGATTTTTTTAAAAAGCCGGAGTTTATGGGATACCAATTGTGGTAGCTAGTCATTTTCGACTTGAGTTCTGTGAAAAGAAGAAATTTTGTATACCTCAATCAAGTTTTCAGCAAAAAAAAGCTCTAAATAAAACTTAAAGAACTTTAATCGAAAACATAAGCTTCTTTCATTGAAATGGCATTGGAACTGTGCAAAAAAAAGAAGCACCATTTTTTCCATTTCTTTACATTCCAATATTTAAGCGTTTCTCTATAGGATTATTTGACGAGTCCACCATGAATTGTAGCCCATATGTTATAAAAACTCGAAGAAGTGTTCCGTCAATTGCGAAATTTGATTCCTGAATTGAGACAAAATTTTTCAACTTGAAACTTTGAATATCGAATAGTAGGTGCTATGCTATTTATGGAAATCGGAAGGCCTTTATCAAGGCGGACTAGGCGCACTCACGCGTCGGCGGAACGCACTCACGCGTCGCGTTAGTGCGTCTAGTCCGCCTTGTTAAAGGCCAAATCGGAACGAATAAATGAATAAAATTGGAAGTAGGACATTTCTCATAAGTTGTTTATTTGCCACTCTGCATGACTTGTCATTTTTAATTGTGATCTCTTGAGGTTTCAATGCTAATATAAGAATGCAACATCTCTGAAGTTTACAATTTTTAATGCTGAAATGCTAATGCTTAGGTTACGGCATCATTACTAGTCCCGATTGGAAGTGAAACGTTCTTTCTTTGATTTCAGATTAACCGTCTCAAGACTTGTGGCGAGCCCTAAGAAATGCATGTGCTTAACTTTTCGCACAAGAATATTTTGTCTTCCACTAAGGATGAAAGCGCTTATTATTGAGCGCTCTATAACAAAATGCTTCTAAAACTGTTATTTTTGCACTGTTCAAAATTAAAGTTGAAAAACCAGATATATGTGCCGGAAAATAAATTTCCACAATTGTCACGTCTATAGCTTCCACTGGTAAAATTGATGGAGCGTTAAAATTCAAAAAAAGTGAAAGATGAGTGGAGCACCGATTTCGTACCTTCTTTAGTCTCACCACGAATCGCCGTGAAATGGCAATGGAATACAGTTTTTTTCATGTAGCTACTTTTTGAACGGAGCAATCACTTTCAGACGAGATTAAGCAATAAGAAAACACCGTAATCTATTTCCATTTCACGGCAATTCAGGGGAGACTGAAAAGGTACAATAGTGGCGCTCTACTTATCTTTCACTTTTTAGAGTTTTAACGCTCCATAACATGTAAAATTAACAAATAAGGTATTTTCCCACCTTACAAGACATCATCAAAGTTTGAAGGGCACCGAAAGTTCGAGAAATGTGTGCATTAGGGTACTTTTTTTTTTTTTACTTCGTCTGGTAGTCGCGTCGCGGTTCTATTTCTTTTTTCTTGTTCTCTTTCTTTCTTTTTTCTTTCTCTTTCTTTTACTTTTCCTTTCTTTTTAAATTATCTTTATAAATTTTGGGGAAAGGAAAGGGGGGAGGGGGAGGGGGGTTTACCTAAGCAGGAAAGGAAGGGGGCCCTAAAGAGGGAAGGGGGAGGAAGAGGGCCCTGCCTAAGCAAGGGGGGTAAGGGTCCTAAAGAGGGGGGGAGGGGGAAGGGGGCCCTAAGGAGAAAGGGGGAAGGGAGGTTTCATGAATAAAAAAAGTGAATAAATAAAAGGGGGGCCGCGACGCGACTACCAGACGAAGTAAAAAAAGTGCCTGCATTAGCATCTCAGTGAGAAGAACATTGTCTAAAATTCTTTTTTTTAAACGCAGGTTTCTTTTCGAACCTATACCAAAATTTGTACCAGTTTAGCAAGCATGGCGCGTTGCTGCTCTGTTCGCAAAGCGTACCAGATAGAGCTTTTCAAAAAAAAACCGAAGATACCAAGAATCTGATTGCTTACAACTGGCCAGAAGCGGAAATAAATGTTCGTTTTTCTAAATTTTATAACTTATAAAGAGTTTATCACCACTAGAGCACTAACCTGATCGATGTTTACGATTCGTCGGAACGGGGTACGGCGGGATAGAATCGTCACGCGCACCTAAAAATTTGCTTGAAAACAAATAATCAAGTTTATTGCAAACCTCTTTTTCGATTTCTGCTTTAAACTCAATAAAAAAGTTTTGTTCTCGAAATTGTACTACGTCGATAAAATTCTATTTTAAGAATGTGAACATTTTATATAATTAGCTAAAACGTGTTTTTTTTTGTTGTTACCATGCTTTAATTCACACTTGAGTTTTCTTATTCTCCCACACGAGAAGAAACGGAATTTCGGCGAAGTGAAATTTAAAAAAAGACCAAGGCAATGATTGATAAGTAATCTTCGCTTGCGTTCAAGCCTACATTTTACAGTTGAGGTTGAGTTTACGCATGGAAAAAAAATTTTACGCATGGAAAATGCGTGGTAAGGTATGAGGAAGGGGGTCTTCCATGTGAGGGAAACATGAGGTCAAAAGAGTTGATAACATATGAGGTCGAAGGGATCCATGTTAATTTCGTAAATAACTTTTGAGTGATTGGTCGGTCCCACTCCAGTGGTAGCATTGTGTGGGAGGGTGGTTTGGGACTAGGGCGACAAAGCTTCAAGGTGTCCAAATCCTCGTTGAAGCCGGATTTCATCTTGTCCACTAGACGAAATGAATAGAACAGAGAGCGGATGGAAAGTCGACCACTCCAGTCATGGCGAACTAGATAGAATGTTTTTCTCCTATGGGCTAATCTAATGTCACATGGTATTAATTTACAGTAAATTAGGTTTTTTACGTCTAACTTGGTCATTTGTTCTAAATGGTATGAAAAATAGGTTTTTTCGCAAAAAAATCAACAGCAAAGTCGTAAACCTTTCCGGGCAAGGGGCCTTTCTGAGGCACCCTCAGCCTATGCAGCATATGATGCGCGAATGCATGCATTAATCCACTTCCTTGACATCCATCAATCTGAAACGTAATATGCTTCATCAATCGCGAGGTTGGATAAAGAGAGAGAGAGAGATATTCAGAAAATGTGTGTGAAAGAGAACATACGAGAAGAAAGAGTGAGAAATCCAATTTTGAAAAGCCGGGTAGAACTAAAAAAGCGATAGTTCTGATTGTCAATATGAATAACTCGCAAATCTCGAGAACTTTAAAATGTAAAAAAAAAGATCGATAGGTAGATTAGCAAGTTTTCTTCTTATTCTCTTCTTAGCATTCCCTTCTTCAAGTGCCAGAGATGGTTGTGTCAAGTCATTTGGTTTTCTGAAGACTTCCGATTTTTTCTCTATGGACATCCTCAACGTCTTCGGTTTCTTTGCTGACGTTATCGACGTCATGAGATAAAGTATGTAATCCGCATCAATGGCTTTTCTTAACTTGTTCCAATCCGTATTTTCCTTTTCCCCTTCCCATGTTAGTGAAGGTGAGAACAAACTGTCCCTGAGAACAAGAACAAACTGAACAAAAAGCAATTCAATTCAATTCAAGTAATGAATGTATGAATAGACAAAGTCGAAACAATACAGGATGGAACCAAGTCTGATGAAAATCCTACCAATGGTAGATTGTAGTACATTCCATATCTTTGCCGAGCGAGCAGGGGTAGTGTAGCTTTCCTATAGAAAATTTTTTAAAAAAATGAATGAAATCCAACGAACGGGCAAGAATTGGCACCCGGCTGGGACCGAACCCCCGCCACCCATCCGGGAATTTTTTTTTAAAAAAAATATGTATTTTTTCTCCCTTTGAGAAAATATATCTTATATGCTAATGAGCTAATGTTTTTTGTTGTTGTTGTTATTCTAAGTGCTCGATGATACCTGTCCATTTTAAAGGGTAGATTTATGCTGATTTTTCTATCCCTCGGTTTTTCAAACAATATGTATTAGGATAGGATCATAAACCTCCAGAAACATTAAGTATTTGAGAGATATATATGTAGTAGTGTTGAGTTATACCAGTGAAGAAATCGCCTATATAATGCACTCAACTGTTTAAAAAAAACCGTTCCTTTCAGGCTCAGTGCAAGCATTTTCGTCTCTTCAACGTTTAATTTTCTCTCTCTTTTTATCTCTTTTCTCTCTTCATCGCTCTTTCTCGTCCACTTTCTATGTCACTTTCTTTCTCTCGCTTCCTCGACTGTTTCTCAAGAATTCGGGATTTCAAATGTCTCCTTGACCCGACGGCAATCCTCGACCAAAAACGGTTAATGGAAACCTGACAAACATTTAACGAACTTGAAGCAAACGGTTTTCTGATCCAGCGAAATCAGCTCGATTGGCTTGTTCTTCGTGAAAGCCAGCCAGGATACACCAAATAGATCGTCGACGAAACCGGACCAATGCTAAACTTGTATGCGATCACAAAACAAGCATACTTATTATACTAACGACACTTCACAAAAAAGAACTAATTTGCCTTTTGAAATTTATGAAATGACCACTTTCATTCTAGAAAACAGTTATATTACATATGACAACAGTTATATTACTTATAACTGTACATTATATAAACAAAATAAAGGGATACCACAGGGTAATAATGTTTCACCCCAAATAGCAGATCTTACATAAGCCAACATGGAGTTCCAATACATCGAAAAAATATAGGTAGAGTTCATATATTAAATAGAGCTTTACACTGCACATCCAGTTATATTGACGATCTACTATATATTTCAGATAAAACCCAAAAATTCATAACAATAATCAAAGACATGTAGGATAATTAAAACTCTAACTAGAAATCCTAAAACAACTAAAGTATAATACTGTAAACTATAGAATAACGGAACAAATAACTGAACTGTTAAAAAGTAAAATAGATGACTGAACTGTTAAAAAGTAAAATAGATTAAAAAGTAAAATAGATGACTATTACAAACTACAAATAGTAGGTACTCTACTTTCCTTTAATACATTCCCGCAAATTAATTCACAAAAACACGCGGATATTATTTTCTGTTTTCAATTTAGGTTTTTTTTTCGTCATTTTATTTCATTTTTTTTGTTTAATTCTAAGTTAAACATTAAATTATACTCTTTTCCTCTCTGGAAACGAGTATGAGGCTGATGAGGCCCACTCAGAGAGAGCAGAAGGCTGATGAGGCCCACTCAGAGAGAGTAGAAGGCTGATGAGGCCCACTCAGAGAGAGCAGAAGGCTGATGAGGCCCACTCAGAGAGAGCAGAAGGCTGATGAGGCCCACTCAGAGAGAGCAGAAGGCTGATGAGGCCCACTCAGAGAGAGCAGAAGGCTGATGAGGCCCACTCAGAGAGAGCAGAAGGCTGATGAGGCCCACTCAGAGAGAGCAGAAGGCTGATGAGGCCCACTCAGAGAGAGCAGAAGGCTGATGAGGCCCACTCAGAGAGAGCAGAAGGCTGATGAGGCCCACTCAGAGAGAGCAGAAGGCTGATGAAGCCCACTCAGAGAGAGCAGAAGGCTGATGAGGCCCACTCAGAGAGAGCAGAAGGCTGATGAGGCCCACTCAGAGAGAGCAGAAGGCGGATGAGGCCCACTCAGAGAGAGCAGAAGGCTGATGAGGCCCACTCAGAGAGAGCAGAAGGCTGATGAGGCCCACTCAGAGAGAGCAGAAGGCTGATGAGGCCCACTCAGAGAGAGCAGAAGGCTGATGAGGCCCACTCAGAGAGAGCAGAAGGCTGATGAGGCCCACTCAGAGAGAGCAGAAGGCTGATGAGGCCCACTCAGAGAGAGCAGAAGGCTGATGAGGCCCACTCAGAGAGAGCAGAAGGCTGATGAGGCCCACTCAGAGAGAGCAGAAGGCTGATGAGGCCCACTCAGAGAGAGCAGAAGGCTGATGAGGCCCACTCAGAGAGAGCAGAAGGCTGATGAGGCCCACTCAGAGAGAGCAGAAGGCTGATGAGGCCCACTCAGAGAGAGCAGAAGGCTGATGAGGCCCACTCAGAGAGAGCAGAAGGCTGATGAGGCCCACTCAGAGAGAGCAGAAGGCTGCTGAGGCCCACTCAGAGAGAGCAGAAGGCTGATGAGGCCCACTCAGAGAGAGCAGAAGGCTGATGAGGCCCACTCAGAGAGAGCAGAAGGCTGATGAGGCCCACTCAGAGAGAGCAGAAGGCTGATGAGGCCCACTCAGAGAGAGCAGAAGGCTGATGAGGCCCACTCAGAGAGAGAAGAAGGCTGATGAGGCCCACTCAGAGAGAGCAGAAGGCTGATGAGGCCCACTCAGAGAGAGCAGAAGGCTGATGAGGCCCACTCAAAGAGAGCAGAAGGCTGATGAGGCCCACTCAGAGAGAGCAGAAGGCTGATGAGGCCCACTCAGAGAGAGCAGAAGGCTGATGAGGCCCACTCAGAGAGAGCAGAAGGCTGATGAGGCCCACTCAGAGAGAGCAGAAGGCTGATGAGGCCCACTCAGAGAGAGCAGAAGGCTGATGAGGCCCACTCAGAGAGAGCAGAAGGCTGATGAGGCCCACTCAGAGAGAGCAGAAGGCTGATGAGGCCCACTCAGAGAGAGCAGAAGGCTGATGAGGCCCACTCAGAGAGAGCAGAAGACTGATGAGGCCCACTCAGAGAGAACAGAAGTCTGTCTGAGTTGGGGCAAAACAGACTTCTACCACATTGATATCACAATTGTACATTATATCTATCAACTCTTTTATAATTTTTTGAAAAACAATATTTAAAAAAGTTTTACTTCAACGGAGGTTTATTCAAGTCTGATGAATCACTAGATTTCGCGTGACTTGAAAAACAAACTTTTGCACTTTTTCATAGATATTAACAATAAGTTCTTTACTCGTCTCAGAAAATATACTATCTTGCCTTCATATTGTGGGACTTCTAACTTGCGTTCATATTGATATGTTTCTGTCTTGCAGTTATACTGCTGAAATTATACTTTTATACTGTTATACAGTGAGCATCATACCGTCTCCCAACAGATAAGCATCATACCATCTCACACCAGGTAAGCATAATACCGTATCCCACCAGAAAAGCACCATACCATCTCTCACCAGGTAAGCATCATACCGTATTTCACCAGAAAAGCATCATACCGTCTCCCACCAGATGAGCATCTGACCGTCTCACACCAGATAAGCAACATACCGTCTCCCACCAGATAACATCGACATCTTCATCGAATGTGCTCCCGTTCAGATGTTGTGACCCGTAGAGGTTCACGAAATCGCAGAAATGATGGAACCTGTGTTCAAATTATTCATTCAGGAAAATAATCCATTTTTTCAAAAAGGAGAAAAAGTTTTCGTTTCCACCCATTTAACACAAAATTATTATTTTTGTGAATAAGAGTATTCCCTTCTATTCGTAGATCTCAAACTACGGATTTTTATACCTAGCAGAGGAGCGGATTGTTCGCAGAAACTTGTGCAAAAATCGTGTGATGTGACGGGAACCGAACCCACGACCTTCACTTTCCGGGCGATGCTCTTATCCACTGAGCTACATATGTACATACGCACACAATATAATTCATATTTTAAGCCCAAAAAGCATTTTTTTTAAAGAATGGGAAAACTCTGAATCCGTCTTTAAAGCTTTTTTATCATACATTTTTCATGTCTCTCTTTCTATGTCTTTTTCCATACCACGTACTGTTTTTCGTTTTCGGAATAGTCTTTCAATTATCCTATAACATCTGACATATTGATCGATGCATCCAACTTGATGATAATAGTCGGTTTCTCAAATATTACGTCACAGTGTTGATCATCTAACACAAAGTCTGCATCTGATTGAAAGTGTCGCAGTTCGTGATTCCTGTAAGGAATGTCTTAGAAAGTTCAGAGCATGGAGCATATAATGTGAAAGAATATGTTTTCCGTCTTTATCGCCTCATAATACAATCATTTCTCTACGGCACAAAGTGATAGAATTCCTCCTCACTATTCGGTTTTATCGCTTCAAGTGCAGGTTTCCTGTCTCTAGCAAAACTTGCGAAGACGTACAGTCCAAACCGTAAACGATATTGAGAAGCGTACTTTGAGTTCTCATAGAATACACCAAGAACAGTAGATTCAAGTGCGGAATCAGTGATGATTTACGCGTCATGCATGACATCAATGATGATGCGTTTGAAAGCAATTTTTTTATTGCTGTTCTGAACAAAGAAATGGTTTTTGTGCAGGCTCTGAATGCAATCAATGTTCACAACCATAAGAGTCCTAGGCAGGTGAAATACCTGCTTCTGCGAGTCCATATTTGCATTCCCATTTTCATCTCTTCCATTCCTTCATTACTCGTGCACATAAAATTGACTAAGAATTTAATAAATAAATAAATAAATAAAACCGGAGCGCTAAAACAATTGACCAGCTCTGGAGATAACCCGGTCGATCCAGGTGTTCCTTCAGCGTCTCATCATGGAAATGTTCACAGTTTCCACCAACATCTCCTTCTTGTATGACGTCATCTCGGTACCTAACAAATGCACCTTAGGTCCCTTTTCCTAAGAAACAAAAGAAGGTCCTGTTACTCTTGTACAAGGTAACAGATCTGGCTCGAGTTCTGCTTCGGAAAAGACAAAATTGGTATATAATTAAACAGAATGAGAAAGAAAGAAAAGAAACGTAGAGGGAAAGGAAGAAAAATTCTTAGTAAAAGAGAAATTCAGAGAAAACAAAGTATGAAAATTAGGCGAGTAAAACAAAAAGGAAGATAGGGAAAAAAGATTCGAAAATAGAGTTTGAAAGAGCGAGAAAGATTTTGAATTCTAAGTATGGAGTTCTGGCCTCTTTTATATAGACTTTTTTCAAAGCAGAAACAACTGGCTTTCACGATAATCAAGGAGTTGCGTTTCTATGTGCAAGTAGCAGCATACGTCTATGCACAGAGTCGCGGATTTGAGAATAGATAGTATCTTTTCTCAAACGGGCCACCACTGAGGAAGTCATGAGAATTCGCTACATCTGCTATATTCCTCAGAATAAATAACAAACTAGTCGATTACTGCCGAGTCATGGCTAAAGCTTACAGTTATCTAAAGAAAAAAATTCATCAATTCTCATAAACTTTGTCTATACAATAAATCAACCAAGTATGTAAGAAATCCGTCGCACGGGCAAAAATGGCCCTCAGCCGGGACCGAACCTCCGTTGCCTATCCGGGGCTTAAAATTAACCTTTTCGAAAAATTAACCTTTTCGATTTCGGAGCATTAAGATGTCGGAAGTTGAAAAAAAAGTTCTCTGCTTCACAGTAAGCGAGGTGATCGGAACACTTCAAGCGAGTCTTTGTCTGGAATGATTCTGTTTAGAAACTTTGTTTGTCTAAATTATTTGTCTAAAATGCCTTTGTCTAAAAAGCTCTAGTCTGAAATCTTTGTCTGAGATAGTTTAAATGCTATAAAGTTCATGTCCGACATAAAGAATGATGAGAAGTTTGTTATTACTTTCCTTTCACTTTTTTCTCGATCGGTAGCATTGTGGTAGTCCGCTCATTTCCAGTAGAAGAATAATAAAGGTGGGTTTAATCCCTCGCCGTTGGATAGCTTTTGCCAATTCAATCATTTGATTATATATATTTTATCTCAACCATGCGCCCAAGCGTGTAAAAATCCTCTGTTTATTGCTTTCTTACCCATTTCGTACTTATGAACATGTCAAAAGAAGCACGCAAAAAAGTTTGGCGAAGGTTAACTATCGTGGTACCTCCATAAATGATTCAGCTTTTTTTTTCTCAATAAAATTTTCTATTTTTTGTATGTTTTAGGTTTGATAAAAAATGCTAAAATAAGTTTGGAGAAATTTTTTTTAATTAGAATAAAAATTTCGATTATCCAAATTTTCAAGTCTTAAAAAACTTTATTGTTGTTTTTTCAATATTACAAACTGAGAAATTGCTCGTTTTTGGCGGGAAATGAAACGTTTTTGGCGTGAAAAATTGCGAAGTCTATGACTAAACTTATTTTAAGGTTCTTCGCTGAACATTGAAACGACAGAGTCAGTTGCTTAGAAAATGCTCAGAAAAAAGTTGCTTTTTAAAAATTAAAACAAAATAAATTTTGATAATTGAAATTTTTAACCCAGTTTATTTTTGTTGAAAAACTGACTGAGCTGTTCTTTAGTTACCAGCTAAGTCAGTTGCTTAGTAAATTATTTTTAAAAAATTTAAAAAAAAACCAGTAAGAGTAAATTTAGGTTTTGCAAGAGAAGCAAGTTCACAATTTTGCCAACGAAGGACGATATATGGAAAAGCAAGAAAAATTAGTGAGCAAACCACGATTTTAAGCAAGCCATGCTCTCTAGGTAGTTCTAACTCTACAGTTCCAACACTCAGCTAAGAACGTTGAAATTAGGTTAAGCTCAAACTTAGCGAAATTTCGGAGCAGAACCCGCTTCTAAACAATTCCAAAAGTTGAAAAAAACATTTTGAAAAAACTTTTAAAATTAAATTTTCGAATCCGGAAATTTTTTTCAAACATCATTTTGCATTTTTGTTCAAGTCGAAAACTTCACAGAAAAAAAGAAAAAAAGTAATTCAATTAAAACTGAGTCAGTTGTGAAGGGAAAACAATAGTTATCCTTCAAAACTTTGAACCGTCAGGTTGAGAATAAAGATTTTCGAAACAACTTTTTATCAAACTCTTTATTCTTCTTTCTGAAACTAAAAGTATTAGGGTATTTTTTGCTCTCTAATGCGTTCTTCTTTTTAAACCTGGTTGTTAGAAGAGCATATGTAGTGCAGTTTGCTTCTACTCCGCAAATAACCCCAGTCGCCTTCCTTGAAGAACTGCTGCTGTTGGTATAAACGATTCGGCGCGTTCCTCAAGAGATTAATTTGATGACTCTAAGTTGGCTTCTTCCTTGAAAAAAGTAAGTTTTTTTTGTTGAAGGTTTTAAAAATTTCCACACATAGAAGTATATATATATACATTTCAATTTTTAATTTAAACGCTTTATCAAGATCAGCAAGCCACATCGGTAATATAACATCATCGATTATGGGATCTCAGCGTTCTCTGCCTTCCTTAGGATTTGGGGAATAACGGCTTTGACAAAGTAGTTCCATCTCATTCTTCTGTCGCTCATATATACATTAACATAGATAAATATGTTAGACTGATAGTCTAGGGCTCTACCGATAGAGCCCGCGATGGCTCAATCGGTAGAGCACAAGACCGTCATTCTTAGCGCTCTCAAGTAATGAGTTCGGCTCCCTTTCTGACCGGCAAAAGAGCGGTTGTTTCTTAACCTCCACTCTTCTTCATCGACTCATCAGCATGGTTAAGCTCGGTCTCCAGCAGGAGTTGGACGCCTTGAGACCGTGTCGTTCAAAGCATATTCTACATTCTTTTATGTCTACGTTCAACGTTCTAGCTGGTACTTTATGAGAACATAATTTAGATAAGAATTGTCATTAAATGTGTGATTTATGGCGCTCCATGCATATGAAAATCATTACAAAGCGAATAAATATATAAAAACACATGTTTAATACTCCAACTAATGTGTATGGACTAGAATTTTTTTGTTTGCATCGCATGCAGAGATACGTCTGTACTAGGCTAACCGAAGGTTTCATCGCCTCACCTAACAAAAGGTACTTACGAAAACATAGGTCTACCCTAAAAATTCCAGAATACTTCGTTTTGTATTGAATAATAGAATGTACACATGCCGAAAAGACGTTTTCAGACACTAAGTAATGCCAAACTATCGACAGTTACCTCCTCTTGTTGGGAAGATTACACCTGAGTGTATCTGAGGAGTAGCTTCTCTCGAACGGACAGTCTTCCTCGAAACCCCAACAGCGGCCATTTAGAAGCACTGACTTCTGAAAACTATCAATTTTGAGGTTTTAGGTGCTTTAGCTTTTTCTCAGAACATCCTACTTACTCCTTGTGGCAATAGGAATTGGTTAGCTCCATCCTTCCACTCATCAGCATGCTTGAGCTTTGTTTCTAGCAGGATTTGACTAATCGAGACTATACCGTCTGAACTATTTTATAAATTAGAAACAGTGAATTTATATTTTATGCTGAAAAACTTTTATATCTTACTCTACAAAAACAATAATTCTACGTTCTCGCTCAAACATCAGAAAAAACAAATAATAGTACAAATATGTAGAAATGTATGGTGGACCACATAGGTAACACGTAAAGTTTGAAAAAAACGACTGTTCTTTTAGCGAAGCTGTGTATGTCAATGAGAACTTTCCCTTCTCTGCACTATACCTATAGATCTTTTCTGATTATTCCACATTCCCTAGCTCAAAGAGCGGTTGTTTCTATTTCAACTGCAAACGACCTGTGTTGAACTTTGATTGTGGTGCTTCGTGTCTATGGCATTGATTATTAAGTGATACAGGCGGTAGAATAGAAGCGGACCTCGAAGGGACAATTCGGGTCTTCCAGGCACTCGTTCAGCAACACCTTGTCGTTACGGATCTTGTATTCGAGCAGCTTCGGTGGCAGATTCAGCTGCTCGTAGGGTTGAGCAGCCGAAGAGATGACGGGGAGAAGACACAACAGGAACAGCTTGCCTCGAGCAGGAATCCAGCCGTGTTCGCATTGCATCACACAGCCTTCAATCATTCGCTTCATTGTTGTTCGTGGTTTGATACGGCAAGATCAAAGGTTACACAAGGACATATCAGACACAAGAGGATAAAAGGTACGATGGAGCGTTCTGTGACATTGAACTCGATTCTAGTGTCTTTAACGAGTAAAAAGATTTATTGTTTTCATTCATCGCTAACTTAGTAACCTCCCAGCATTCGCTTCATCAACATGCGTCTCTTTAAAAACTAACTTAGTAACCTCCCAGCATTCGCTTCATCAACATGCGTCTCTTTAAAAATCGTCAATTTTCTCATTATTGATGTTCATGGTAAGACACCGTAAGATCAGAGACATGGTAAAGTAAAGAGGAGAGGAAAACGGTAAAATGAAGCGTCCGGTGAAACTTCGCCAAGAAATAAGCATTAAAAATAATTTATAGGGTTTTTTTCTGGAATTTGTTCAAACACGAGGAAACTTACTCAGATAAATAAGAAAATTCAGTTTTGAACTCGAGTTTTGGTTAAATGCTGAGCTTTTGAACCTTCGAATTCAAGTACCGTACTATGTGGATGTTATCACATGTAATTACCCGTTAAAGGCTTTTTATAAGTTGCTTACAGTTCAAGAAAAAAAGCGCCCACCTTTACGGGCAAGAGAAACATGATAATGAGAAGACAATTGAGAAGACGAAAGTCAGAGAGAAGTGAGAGATATTGCAATAAAAATTGGGGAAATAATAAACGTCTACCTATTTTAGTGAAACGTCTACCTAATTATCAAAAAAAAAAACACGCCAGCCTATTTTCGTGCAACTTCTACCTATTTTCTCGAACACGTCTACCTATTTTAGTGAAACTTCTACCTGTTTTGACAAACACGTCTACCTGTTTTGACAAACTTGTTTACCTATTTTGAAAAACACGTCTTCCTATTTAGACAAACTTGTTTTTTTTGACATTTTGATTTCGTGCGACGTCAACCTTTTTTCGGGCAACGTCAACCTATGAGTTTTTCTTGTCTCTGTTGACTTTCCGCTGTATCTAATGACTTTTTGCTGTTTTTTTTCATGATGAGAAAAAGATTTTATTCATGAAAACTCCCTTCCCCTCTTTCTCCTTAGGGCCCCCCTTCCCCCCTTTAGGGCCCCCCCTTCCCCCTCCCCCCCTCCCCCTAGGGCCCCTACCCCCTTTTTTTGTAATGGTTAACACGCTCGCTCCCGGATAGAGGAGAGATGGTTGCATGGGTTCGAGTCCCCCCCGGTGACTAGCTTTTTCCGTGCGGTGGTTGATCAATTTGTCTTCCCCTTTTCTTAAGTAGGGCCCTTTTCCTCCCCCTTCCCCCTTTAGGCCCCCCCCTTCCCTTCCCCTGCTTAGGTAAACTTCCCTCCCCCCCTTTCCTTTCCCCAAAATTTATAAAGATAATTTAAAAGAAACAGAACAAGTAAGAAAAAAAGAAAGAGAAAAAAGTAAGAAAGAGACAAGTTTGTCAAAATAAGTAGACATGTTTGTCAAAATAGGTAGACATTTTTGTAAAAATAGGTAGACGTTTCACTAAAATAGGTAGACGTTTCACGAAAAAAGGTAGACGTTGCACGAATTTAGGCTGACGTTTTTCAAAATAGGTAGACGTTTTTCAAATCAGGTAGACGTTTTTTTCAAAATAGGTAGACAAGAAATTGTCGTCTAAAAAAGGGCAAGAATAAGAATAGGCAAGCCAGCAAATAGAGAATGATATTTTTGGGTTTGGTCTGTAGAAAAGTGTGAACTTCTGGGGGCCATATTCATAACCAGCTGGGTTTCCTACTTGGGTAGGGTAACTAACTGGGGACAGAATCACTGCATGAACTAGTTCTACAAGTATCCGTAATTACTTCTACTGTTAACTCAGCCATTCCTTGTTGAAGTTGTGAAAGTTAAATATAAAAAAATCTTAACTTACTTTCAAAAGCAGTTTTTTTCCAATCAACAATTATTCTGAAAGTTGAGATATCAAAAAAATAAAATTATATGGAAAGCGAAAAGATCTGCCCTAATTAAGAACAGAAATTAATATCCATAAAAACTTTTCCGTTTTGATAGCCTGTTTTATCTTTGTCAATGTCTTCATATTTTTTCAATTTGATGATCATAAACGCGTTGAATTTGAGAACCATAAATATTCAAAGATAGAAAACTTTGAGAGAGAAGAATTCAAGTACATATGTAGATAGACAGAAGATGCTGATAAGAAAAGGAAATTCGAGACAATGAAAAATACACTTCAATTTGAAAATTTCTAACACTAAATACATTTTCACAGTCATCAAAAATTGAATACATTGTAAGAGTGACTATAGATTCGAAGTGAAAAGCTTAAAGATGTTAACAATGAGCTTAATTTTAGAAAAAAATCTGACGTTGAAAAATTTCTAATTGTTTGTCTCTAAATTCTTAGCCATTGAGAAAATGAGAAAGAAACAAACAAATAGATGGAGAGAAAACAAGAGTAAAGAACATAATTTCCGTAAACTTTAAATTTTTTTTGTTAACTGGAAAAACAAGCCGAGAGAACGCTTCCGTACCCCCTAACAGTAAACGATAAAGAATGTTCTTGTATCGGTTCAGAAGCAAATACGACAATGGGGAGGACGCTTTGATTGCCCCTGCTGTCCCCCTCCATTATTTTATATCTTCAACCCCATCCCTGACTATGGAGAACAATATATGAACGAATAATTATATTTTAAAAGAAAAAAATTAGTGGTATAATTTTTTTGAGGTATTAAAATTTATGTTAAGCCAACATATAACAGCTTTTCAGATGCTCAATGCCTTTTGGAATTCTCTTATGCAATCAAGTTAATTATTTTGTGTTCGAAGTAACTCCTTACCTTTAAGAAACTATTTAGATAACATATGAAACGTTTCCATTCTTGTTTTCTGATTTTTAAGTGGTTATTTTAATAGTATCCTCACCAATACAACATATATTCATGTTGAATTAACAAGACAGAAATTCTTTTTTTTTTTAAAACAAGTCTCTTCACCAAAACTCATTCTTCACTCCTCCCTCCTTCATGAGCAGCTGCTACCGAAACTTCTTTCAATAAATGCTCATCATTCTTCTGCAACTCGTTACCCCGGAACTTCTGCTTTGAAACAGCTCCCAATTCTCATGCTTGCCCTACCCCGTTATTCGTAGAAGACAACTCAACCCCGTCACAATTCCTCTCTTCCTCTATACCTTCCCATTCACCATATCATCCATCCAATGCGATGATAAAAAGAATTTTTTAAAAAAATAAAAGGTCACTCAAGGGCTACTTGTTATGCACGCTTCTTCTACCTTTTTTCTTCTCCTTCAAATCTGCGGTAATTGGAGAGAGCGAAATACGGTTTAGTGAAGCTTTTAGTGAAATTTTATATTTCTATAGTTCTAGTAATTTTTCCTGCTTTTATACACTTGACCAGTATGGGTTTACACTGATGAGTCTTAGCACAGAGTTTTGTCTAAGCTTCCGACGAAAAAGAAATCCGTCTTATCGGTAACGTTTGAAAAAATTTCTGAAAATATGGCGCAACTCGATTTTTTTGATCGATACCTGAAAGAATAACAGTAATTGAGCGTTTAAAGTAGAAAACATGTTTTCTAGATAGAGACCGGTAATTTTGTACGTCTATTTGTCTCACCGTTTTGCTCACCATAAAAAAGTAAAACTAATTTGCTCACATACAGTGAGATACATACATGTTTTATTTGAATTTTCATATCTGGAAACTTCCTTATTAGCAATAAAATGACGTATTGAGTGTACAAATGGAGTTACTGTTGAATTTTGAAAGGTCATTTTATTGCTAGTCAGGAAGTTTCCAAGCGGGAAAAATCAAACAAAACCTGTATGTGAGCAAATTAGTTTTACTTTTTTACGGTTAAAAACTATTGGTGAGCAAAACAGTGCGCAGCCTTACAAGAAAAAAGTAGCAATGGAAAAACACCGTAATTTATTGGCATTTCACGGCAATTCGTCGTGAGACAAAGGAACGTATAAAACTACCGCTTTCTTTTCTCACACTACGAAATCCTTTCACATCCTCTCAAAATTACTTTATTTCAGAAGTTCGTAGGTAACATCTTGCCAACGGACCACAATTCTTAACGTCTGGCTCGTTCTTTGCTTGTTTTGTAGAATTACCTTTACAGTCAAAATCTCATTTTTTTTTTTGCTCTTGTTTTCAACGAATAGAGAACTAATACCGAAGGATAGCATTAAGAACCTTCAATATGAGTTCTATTTAAGGTCGACCTTCAAAACGAAGCGTCTTTTATTAAAAATTATAATACATATATGTATGTATTCAAGATTGAGGTTTTTCCATGAAAGAACAATAATGATCGAAATGGAGGAACTTAATCAAATATCGAATCTGGACGACATAGAGGTTTTTCATGCCAAGACGATGAGCCCTTCAGAAGAAAGCACCGCCAGCCCCGAGAGCATAGGTCATGTTGTACTTCTCAGAAAGAATATGCCGCGTAACCTTTATTTCAATTTTCTACGACAAAAAAAAAGGGTCTTTAGAGATGATACAGTTATCAAGTTATAGGGAAACACTAGATTTCACTCATTTTACAAAGATCTTATGGCTACAGATTGACAACTTTGTAACTTTACAGAAGAAATGCATAGTTATATACATACTCATTCAACCTAGAGATAGATTTAACGTTTTCGAGTTAAAGGAAAGAGCATCTACGGATGGGCAACAGTCTGCGGAACCCGAAACATGGAAATAAAGAATGGATGAAAGAATGAACTGAACTACATGAACTTTCTAAACAATTCAATTCAGTTATTCTCATACCAAAAACACTACTCACTGAATACATCATATTGACTGACCTCAATTTAATTGAGGTTTAGCTTTTGACACAAAAAACCCACAGTTCTAAATAAAAATAAAATTGAGCTATTTGCGTTTCCAGTACAGGAATGAGCCAAATATTCATAACCACATTAGTAAAGCCATACTTTTTCCTTTCATAATCAGTATTCCATGGATACAATATTTTTTTCGAGGACGTCAGATTAGAACTTGCCTTCCTTCGAATACCAACTGAGCTCTCGAAACCTTAAGCCAGCAGTATCTCAGAGGGCTTGGCATCAAAGTCTCATCGTTGAAATAACGTTCTACTGTCGCTTCCATTTGAGAGAGTACAAGTTTCCGAGAAAAAATAGTGGTCAGAAAACGTCTTAGATGAGTCTGTCCGGTGAATAAGCTGAGGATGAATTGAATTTTTGGGAGTTGGTCTTTTTTAGTTTGAAATTTCGAAGAAGTGTCAATTGATTATTCAAAAAAGGTTAATCAGGTGCTTCGCGAAAAATTGAAGGTTATTTATGATGAATGGCTCAGTTTTGATTTCAAAGGATAATCTATACCTAGACGTATTTGAATTCTATTTATTGGAGATGCGTCACAAATCATTCAACATCATGAAACAAGTAAAATCCAATGGAAGGTGCAGAAAAAGAATTTTCTTCTAATGAATATAGAAACACCGCAGTGAATGGGGAATCGAAAAGGTTTAGACGCAGAGGAACTCTTTCACAGAGAGTGGGAGGTAGAGAGAGTATGGGACAAAAACTATGAAAGGTGGAAAATGAGAGAAAAAGCATAGAAAGATGTGCTTTGAGATGAACAAAAGAATATCTAATTCACACCGAGACTCTCTTTTCAGTTGCTTATTTTAACGAATCTTCTTTGAAAATCCATCCCATCTCTCCCTCTTTCAGCTTTTCCACCTTCACAAGTACCCATTCACATACGTTGTAGGTTACAATTCAAAAGCTATCCACAGTTATGATGGAACTCAACTTCAGCAATACAGCATGATACCAAGTACAATTACAGGGCATCCTATTAAAACTCCGCTCATTTCTTGATTAACATGTTAGAATACAGGATGTTTCTGTTAGAAAGAGAGAGAGAGAAAACTTTCATAATACAAAAATATTTCATGATACAGTGATCCATTCACGCCCGCTGATGACTGGCGGAAGCTCCGGAAGTCCCCGCCGCACTCCCTGAAGGAGCAGGCGTCGAGCGCAGCGCCGTCAGGATATGCTCGACACGGTCGACCCGCACAAGGAGGTCCTTCACGATGCGATTAATAGAGTGGGTGAAAGAGTTCTTCGAGGGAGGAGACTGAGCTGACGGCTGAAAGCATAGATCATCTAAAGTAAGATTGCGAAAAGAAGAAAAAAACGACCGCTCATCAAACGATTCTTCCCTTTTTTGAACTCCTACATTGTCCGAACTATCTGCCTTTTAGATTAAATACCTCTAGTTCAGTTATCATCACTCTAGATCTTGTCCTAATCAAAGAGCGGTTGATTTTTTCGAACTTTGAAGATGTTCATGTTAATTATGGTTAAAGGACATCCTATTCTGCCAAGAACCGATTTCATCGTTTTTTTCGCCATCCAACTGATTCACTTCCCCCTATATACTAGGAAAACATGAAACAGTAGCATAAAGCACTTATTACTTCACTAAGCTGATCGCTGCGTCAGAAACTGATTCTTTTCTCAAACTTTTGATTTGGATACAACTACTTTTGAAGATGCATAAAAGTAAAAAAAAATTTTGTGTTTTGTTCCGGTGACTAGTTTTGGTTGTGATACGGTTTTGTTGTATTACTATTCAAATGCAAAAATAGGTACATCACTTGCTATCATTGTATTACCAAAAAAATTGGAAGGAGGAAGGGAAGAAAAATATAAAAAAAGAGAGAGAATTTGTGAGTGAGAGCTTATCGTCTTCTGAGCCTGCAAAAGGAAGCCTCGTTATATCGCCCGGAGAACACCATAGGGCAAACAACAACAACCAATGTATTGTCAAATCAAACTTGATGTATGGATGAATAAGTAAATAAACAATCCTATTTGTTAAAAACCTCCCAGACTCGCAACTAACTAGTGTACAAGTGAAAATTTATTCCCGAGACTTATTACACTAGGGAACAAAAAACTTCAGTCAGATTGTTGAATAATCTTCCCGGAATTACATAATTATCCCGGACCATTTTACTCCAAAGTGGTACTCACCAAAGCGGCTTCTTTCTTTTCCTCCTTGACTGGGGCGATGCAGTGCTGCCCCTTCAACGTGTCTCTCTCAGAGTTATTCAAATAGCGAAATTCACGGTTTGCTTCACCGAATATCTCAAGTCTTGAATGGCCTAGTAAATTTAAAGAGCCCTCCGACCAAATCCTTATCCCTCACATTTTTCTCAATTTTCTTTCTCTTCTTTTCTCTTTTCAAGTTTTACATATTCTTACCAACACGTTTTCATGAGATTCATTCGCTTGTATTTAGCATTATATGAATGACGCCTTCGATTTAGGACCTGGTTTTGATGTGCAGGAGATGAGAAGGTTTTTTGGATCACTGCCCCGTGTACGGTAGACCCGGTCTGATTCTCACTGTTCAACATCTCATCCTTAGAGCAACCAGCAAACTGAAAGCTTCTTGATCATTGAAAGAAAACTACGGTAACTATTTTTAAAAAATATTCGAGCATCTCTTTATAACTCAATGCCTTGAATAATATACATATTGGAAATTCTTAGAGCAGAGGGAGTCCAAAATAATGAGAAGCGAGCACGAGATGGAAGGCAGGGTAGGGAGATCTTCTCATTATTCTAGAACCATCCGTTCAAAGAACGGCAATTTTTAAAACTGCTGGTGACCTACCGTACCCAACTACTTACGGTTAACTAACTACCATAACTGCTACAAAAATCACACCCACCTCCATGTGTAGCTTGTCCACTCTGAGTGGCTCGACTGCCATGCGTGGACGCTCACTCCTTTGCTCTTCCCTATAAATAAGAGTATTCCCTACTCCTCGTTGATCTCAAGCAACGGATTTTTATACCGAGCAGAGGAGCGGATTGCTCGCAGAAACTTGTGCAAAAATCGTGTGGTGTGACGGGAACCGAACCCGTGACCTTTCGCGTTCCGGGCGAATGCTCTCCCCACTGAGCTACACACGCACACATGATAATGCACATTTCAAGGCTCATTCAACATCCCTGAAAGACTGCTTTTGATCTCTTTCATATAACCCTTACCGGATAAACCATTATGGTGTCCAATTATTTGATCTTTGTTAATCGTTTGAAGCAAAGATGGGCTGAGACCAAAATGAATGAAATCCATCGCACGGGCAAAAATCTGGCACTCGGCTGGGACCAAACCTCCGCTGCCTAACCGGGGCTTGTAGAGTTAACCAATACACCAACCGAGCACACATTGTCCCATGCGATTTCCTGCTATGTCTAAGGCACGATGGCCGTTCTTTCTAGTCACGCATGCTCATGAAGCAATTGCGTCATGAAAGGAGTGTAACTCCACAATCCATGATAAAGACAGAAAGATGATGGTAGAGAGAAGATCAATTTTTTTGATCTTTGTCAAGTCTCAGCCCTCAGCCAATCGTTGCTTTAAACGATTAAGGCAGCGGAGGTTCGGTCCCAGCCGAGTGCCAGATTTTTGCCCGTGCGATGGATTTCATTCATTATGCTGTCCACTAAAGACAGATCAATTGATGCACTATTCTTCGGCTTATATCAGATTCCCACTAGAGCCTCGCCGCAGACTCAATTTAAATGTTTCAGTCCCTTCGTATTTTTACCTTGGTTTCAAGCGGTCAACTGTTCTCAATTCGATAGCATAACCCTCCTCATGAAAAAACCCATTCTGTCAATGAAAACTACTCATTTTGTCACTAAAAGGTATTTCTGAAACCATCGCACTGAAGAAAAAAAGTCTACTGGGAGGGATCGATCCCAGCTATTTTATCTCTAACCCGAATCAGTTCAAAGAAATTGAAGCCTTTTGCTGACTTCGTGTCCTTCTGGGATAATTTTATTTTCCCACTACTCAACTTTCAATTCAATAACACCCGAGCAGATACCCCAACCTTGGACCAACCTGAACTTGGCCGCAGCCTCTGCAGCAAACTGATGCTCTGCCAAGTCATGCTCCAGCAGCGCGTATCGCTCCGTCATATCATTTAGGTCCCTCAAAGGTTTTTTAAATGTATTTTGCGTCCCAAATACCCATACACTTATCAAAAAATAGAGTCAACAGCCAGAACTTGCTTAAATGAGATGAGGGGTTATTTAGTCATGTCCGGTAGCCTGTCGGCGGGCGTCTGTTTTAGACCTTCAGCGGGCCTATGTCCTTTGACTCATAAGGGGGGACCCTTATGTGAAATTTTTTCATCTCATAAGAGTGAAAATTTTTCAAAAAACTGCTCATCTCATAAAATTGAAACTTGAAAAAAATTTCCAGATTTGAAGCAAGTGTCTGTATACAAAAAATTTCGCCTCCGGCGCAGGGTTTAAATGGAGCCGCCCAATTTGGGTTTACATGTATCCGCTGCTCAAACTTTGAAGGAAAAAAAGAAGAGGTGTCACTATTTCCGATGAATTCTCGTACAAACACCATATTGTCGATGAGTGTAAGAGAGCTTCCGCTATTGTCAACATGTTATTTAAAGCTTTTAAATCCCCTTCCATTTCTCTGTGGACATCTGCTTTTAAAATCTACGTCCGACCCATTATCGAATACGCAAGTGAATTGTGGAATCCATCTTCCTCGGGCCTTGTTAAGTTGGTTGAGAAAGTCCAACACTCCTTCACGAGGAGAGTACTAGGAAGAGTCCGCCACCCTAAGCTTCCGTATTCCCAGAGGTCAATGCTAGGCCTTCAGAGCCTCGAGTACCGTCGCGCTATCTCTGATCTACTTTTTATTCATAAATGTTTACATAACAGCTTAGACATAGACACTGATCATTTGTATGAAACCTCGGCTGTTCAGCCTCTTTATCGACATGTGTTTCCCGTCAAATGTCTGTTTGGAACTCTCTTCCAATTGATGTTATCAACGAAGCTAGTAGCCTTAAATTTAGAAAGCAACTTCTTTCGTTGCCTGTGAATGTGATTGTGCCAGTTAGTCTTGTTTCTGATACTTAATTAAGACTTGTTATTTTTCATCATTATCACAGCCCCCCCTTTTTTCCCCTTTACACACCGCCACTAAGCTTTATGTGTAATGTAGTCCATGCATACCTCTGTTTATATGTAATTTGCTTTTGTCTTAAATACCTACATGCTTGGAATAAAATAATGAATGAATGAATGAAGAGGGGATGAAGAAAAGGGTAAGAAAAGAGGGAGTTTTTTTGTCAGTAAAGTGTCTACATGTATCCGCCGACAGGACCACTATTTAACCCCTGCTCCGGCGGGCGTCTGTAGGTTTTTTGGACCAACTAAAAAACCCCTGAATTACATAACGATCGAGAAAATGAGGGGCTGAAAGGTTCAAGGCTTTATGTGATAAAAAGAGGGCGAGACGGTGAAGAGAGGACCCCTGAGCTTATAATAAGAGGCACGGGCCAGGCAGGTGTTAAATGAGACCGGTCTAAGGCATGTTTGTACGCGCCGAGCGAGTGGAAAAAAGAATGAAGAAAGGCAAAAAGAGTGAAAAGAGAAGTAGAGAAAAAGTTGAAGAGAAAGATAAGAAGAGAAAAAACAGAACGGGAGGAGAAGAGATTGTAGATCATTCTCGGCGCGAACATGTATGCGCCTACATAGCTGGTCCGGTAACCATTCTACCCCTGGGGCCAAAGTGCGAAAAAATTTAAAACTTCCCCATACATCTTATTTTGAAGACTTTTTTAATTACTGTACAAGTATATCTATAAACATTACAAGTCTCAGTACGAACCCGTTCTCTGGACAAATTTCAGTCCGTGCGATAATTTAATCCAATTTTGTTTTAACCAGGCGCCTCTGCCTTCAAACTGTGTTTCTCAGCATTATTTTTTAACCAGAGTGTTTCTCTATCCCGCACTACGGGTAAAGTCTATGTTCTTATTGCAAAAACTTCTAATCTTACAGAATGTGTTGTTCTCACTTAATCGACTTTTTATATGAAAATTCAATTCATGGGTAGAAAGGAACAGCTCATAGGTTACCAAGGGGTACAAAAAACCTCCCGGCCCCCCGCCCAGAAAGGAAATTTTTCATAAGATTTTATCCGATGCAGATTTATTTCCTTATGGTGTTTGATAAAGTATGTAGCAGTCCATTTACTATTTTATTTATGTTGAAGAAGTTACGGTCAAAAACTCAATTGAGAAATCACTCCCAATAAAACTTCGCTGTGAAATTCAATTTTTTTGCATTACTTGAATGTAAATCTAAGAAAATACAATAAGAAATCGAATTTGCACACAAAACCCCGCCCGGCTTCCCGCCCGCGAAAATGTTTCTGACGAATTTAGGTGACCTATGGAACATCTTTGAGTATCTGTCATTGGGCATCAATAACTCTTACTATTATTTATTCTTCAAAAAGATTCTTCAAGAGTTCAGTAGCTGGCTTCTTAAAACATTCGGTTTCGTAATATAACATTTGGGTCGCTACGGTATTAACTGAGCCCCTGCTTAGCCATTCTCAACTAAGTGATTGATTTTACTCAAACTACTAACTCACTGAATTTCTTAGTAAAGTCATTTGCATCCTGTACTTTTTAAAAACTTTTTTTCGGAATATTTTTGTGAAAGGATTAAAAAATTATTTGTGTTTTATTCTCCTGACATGGGTCAAAAATCTAATTTTTTTTTTGAAGAAACGCAAAAAAAGGTTCAGGTTCTCTTACCCTTTCTCACAAAAAGAATCAATAAATGTTGTTAACTATGTCTTTTAACAATGACCGACGATCACTCTTCTAATAAAATCCACTTTATGAATTTGCATGCAATCATATCACAATTAACCGCATCCGGATTCCGAATCGTCTATTTTGATATTAAAACTTCATGACCATAATCGTTGTTACAACGAAAAACATGCTTCTCTCTCATAATAAGAGTAACATTTTGAACAAACACTCAACACTTAGTTAGAGTTATGAGTATTCAAACAAGAAGAGTTATGAGTATTCAAACAAGAATAAGTAGACATCATCCACAAGATGAGTAAAGGTCAAATTCGAATCAAAGAATGGTTCGATGATTTTAGAATGAAAAAAGGACAGCAACAGAAAACTCACATTACGAAAAACTATTTTCTAACCAAAGTCGTTTCAAAAAATTGAGGACCATTTTAAGATTTTAAGATTAAGACAAGACGAAGATGCATTTTGACTGATTAAGCAGCCTTTTTCCCGAATAGAAGTGTCGTGACAGATTTATGAGAGAGGATGTACTGGATGTGCCATCAGTATAACAAGATATCAATTAGCAAGGTCTCATTCAAGAGGATGTACTGGAGGTCGCGACGGAGGTCACCTACACGCGGTGCGACTGTGGACGACGCTACATGGCGTCGGACCCAATGGACCTCCAAACAAAACTTCCCAATGGAATCTCCCGCAAGGGACAACGAGGACGGCTTCCCCCGAAACCTCATTTTTTCTAACACGGATCAGAAAGACCCAGCGTCTCTGATCCGAACACTCCTCCAAATCGCTGGTATCGAGACTAACCCAGGCCCAAGATGGCCTTGTTCTGTATGCTCTCTTAACGCGCCTTCGAATTGTGTTAATTGTAGCAAATGTAAGAAATGGGTACATTTCCGCTGTTCCAACCTTAACAATCTTAATGATTGGAACCCCCAATGGAGATGTAGAATTTGTGAGAGAGCCCCGATCCAGCAGACTGCCTCCCAGACGGTAGCTAACCTGAGGATAATCCAATGGAACGCTAATGGACTGAGAGCCCGACTAACCGAGCTAGAGGACCTTTTACATGAGTTGAATGTTCACGTAGCACTCATCCAAGAAACCAAAATGGATGCTAATATTCCATCTCCGAATATCGTAGGTTACACGATCATAAGAAAAGACCGCTCCAACTTTGGAGGCGGACTTGCGATACTAGTCAAAGAGAATATTCGCTATGCTAACGTGACCTCCCCAACAACGGACCAGACAGCCGAAACACTCAGCGTGGACGTGCCAACCGACCAAGGAACCATAAGAATCTGCAACATTTACATCCCACCTCGATCGTCATGCCCCAACACATACGCGCCGAACTTCAACCGACTCCTAACACAGAAGAAACCATTCATTGTCGGTGGAGACTTCAACGCACACAATAAAGTTTGGAGTGAAGGTACGGAGGATAGCAGAGGAGATGAACTATGCGACTTCATTGACGACAGCGATCTTGTATGTCTCAACAACTCAAAGATGCCCACAAGACAAAAAGCATCAACAGACATCACTCTCGCCTCGAACGACATAGCCATCGACTGCAACTGGTCAACAATCAACAGAATGAACTCTGACCACCTCCCATGCCTGATTGACGTCGAAACACAGCCATCCAGCATCTCAAACGCACGTTGTTATACAAATTACAACAAAGCGAATTGGGAAGGCTTCGAAAGGGACATCAACAAGATTCTCATGGATTTCCCATTCGCCGGCAACTCAGTTCAGATGCACAAATTCCTGACCACCACCTTGACCAAAGCGGCTAAGAACAACATTCCCCGTGGAAAGGTGCCAAAATACACGCCTCACTTGAGTGAAGATGTGAAGAAGCTGATTGCAGAACGGGACCAAATGAGGAGGGACAATCCTACGGACCCCTCACTCCCCTCAATAATGGCCGAAATCTCCTTCCGCATCAACCTCGAAAAGAGGAAGGCTTGGGAAAAGTACATATCTGAAATTAGCCACAACGAACCGGGCAACAAACTCTGGAAAACGATAAAGGCTATCGACGGCAAATCAATTAAACCGACGCACTTGACCATCAGCCACGACGGGAAAAGTCTATGCCCAACATCTGCCTCAAACGCTTTTGCCAGAAAATTAGCTAAACAAGCCCCTAAAGAGGTCGACAAATCAGCAAGAAGCACAACACGACTAATTAAAGGCCTCAAACGGACAGACGCTCCCCAAATTTCCCTGGCACAGATCGAAGAAGCAATCAAGAAAACCAAAGGTTCCAAATGCCCAGACAGTGAAGGCATCTGCCCTCTACTACTCAAAATGGCCGGTGAAAACGTCAGAAAATGCCTCTGCATCCTCTTCAATAACACGCTGCAGACAGGTATTATCCCGTCCAGATGGAAAGATGCAAGAGTGATAATGTTACCTAAACCAGGAAAGGACTCCAGCAACCTGAACGGCTATAGACCAATATCAATACTATCCCCTATAGCCAAAACATTCGAACGGGTCTTATTACCATTCCTGGCGGAAGGCTTTCAAATCGCTGACTGGCAACATGGATTCCGCAAAGAGCACTCGACTACTACCGCACTCCTGGAAATAACCGGGAAAATAACAAACGGCTTCAATCGGAAACCACCCCCGGACCGCACTCTCATGGTCGCCCTTGACCTCACTGCAGCATATGACTTAGTGAACATATCCCTTCTCTGCAAGAAACTCACTGAAACGAATATGCCAAGAGCCATCGTCCGATGGATGTCCAGCTACCTAAGAGGCCGTACAATCAAGGTAGATTTCCAAGGAAAAAGCAGTCGACGTCTCACATGCAGATCTGGTGTCCCACAAGGAGCAGTTCTCAGCCCCCTCTTATTCAATCTCTACATAAACAACCTCCCGCAACCCACAGGAAACACGCAGATGACAGCCTACGCCGACGACATATCAATTCTCTCCTCAAGCCCCTGTATTGAAACCTGTGAAGATCAGATCAACCACTTCCTACCGAAACTCGTAGAAGAATTGGAACAACGTAAAATGATCATATCCAAGGAAAAGACTACGGTCACCCTTTTCACAACCCATACAGGCGAATGTAAAAAAGAACCCAAGGTAGAAATCCACGGAACCCTTCTGCCGACAACTAAAACACCCAAAATACTCGGTGTCGTCTTAGACCAACTCGGCACCTTCCGACAACATGCAGAATACCTTAAACAGAGAACGGCCAAAAGACTGAATATACTACGTGCCCTCGGAGGAAGAACATGGGGCCAACAGAAAAACACCCTTCTTGCAACCTACAAAACAATGACCAGATCCGTTCTCAACTACGCCGCACCAATTTACTCCCCTCAATTGGCCGAGACGAACTGGAAAAAACTACAGGCAAACCAAAATAGAGCAATTCGGATCGCAACAGGAAACCTAGCAATGGCCGGCACAGAGCACTTAGCTCTAGAAAGCGAAATGTTACCCATAAAGGAGCACAACACGATGCTTACCAAGCAATTCGTTGCAAGAGCAAGACTCCTCCCAAACCACCCCTCCCATCGTCGATGCATGGAACCCAAACCACCTAGAACTATTCGTAAACATGCCAAGGACTTAGAAATTATGCTAGTAGACAGTGATCAGAAAGCCGCACTTAAAAGAATACATACTGAAACTGTTAGAAATTTCATTAGATCTTGCTCACCTAACCCAGTTCTAGGTAAGAAACCTCCCAGAATCCATAAATCAACGAATCAACTTCCCAGGGAACAACAAATAACATTATCGCAACTACGTAGTGGCTATGCAAGTTCCCTTAACAGCTACCTACACAGAATAGGAGCTGCCCTATCACCTCTTTGCCCAAAATGTTTAGAAGAGCCACATACAACTAGTCATTAATTCTCGTGTCGCTGTGACCACACACTTTTAAGAAGTATAGATTTGTGGAATAGCCCGACGTCTGTTGTTAAGTTCTTATACCAGTGATTCCTTTCTCTCTCTCAAAAAAAAAAGGGGAAAAAAAGAAAAAAAATATATAAAAAATAAATAAATAAATAAATAAATAAAATATAAAAAAATAAAAATAAAAAAAATAAAAATAAAAAAAAAAAAATAAAAAAAAAAAATAAATAAATAAAAAAAAAAAATAAAAAAAAAATAAATAAACCCCGAGAGAGAAAGAGAAATAATGTAATTAGATAAATGATGTAAGTAAGGTTATTGTTTTCTGAGCCATGTCAAAGAAGACCTCGTCTACCCAGCCGGAGACCTACGGCGGGCAATCTACAACAACAACAGGATGTACTGGATGTGCCATTAGTAGAACAAGATATCAATTAGTAAGGTCTCATTCAAGAGGATGTAATGGATGTGTCATTAGTATAACAAGATATCAATTAGCAAGGTCTCATTCAAGAGGATGTACTGGATGTGCCATTAGTATAACAAGATATCAATTAGCAAGGTCTCATTCAAGAGGATGTACTGGATGTGCCATTAGTATAACAAGATATCAATTAGCAAGGTCTCATTCAAGAGGATGTACTGGATGTGCCATTAGTACAACAAGATATTATCAATTAGCAAGGTCTCATTCAAGAGGATGTACTGGATGTGCCATTAGTATAACAAGATATCAATTAGCAAGGTCTCATTCAAGAGGATGTACTGGATGTGCCATCAGTATAACAAGATATCAATTAGTAAGGTCTCATTCAAGAGGATGTAATGGATGTGTCATTAGTATAACAAGATATCAATTAGCAAGGTCTCATTCAAGAGGATGTACTGGATGTGCCATTAGTAGAACAAGATATCAATTAGCAAGGTCTCATTCAAGAGGATGTACTGGATGTGCCATTAGTATAACAAGATATCAATTAGTAAGGTCTCATTCAAGAGGATGTAATGGATGTGCCATTAGTATAACAAGATATCAATTAGTAAGGTCTCATTCAAGAGGATGTGATGGATGTGTCATTAGTATAACAAGATATCAATTAGCAAGGTCTCATTCAAGAGGATGTACTGGATGTGCCATTAGTAGAACAAGATATCAATTAGCAAGGTCTCATTCAAGAGGATGTACTGGATGTGCCATTAGTATAACAAGATATCAATTAGCAAGGTCTCATTCAAGAGGATGTAATGGATGTGCCATTAGTATAACAAGATATCAATTAGCAAGGTCTCATTCAAGAGGATGTACTGGATGTGCCATTAGTATAACAAGATATCAATTAGCAAGGTCTCATTCAAGAGGATGTACTGGATGTGCCATTAGTATAACAAGATATCAATTAGCAAGGTCTCATTCAAGAGGATGTACTGGATGTGCCATTAGTACAACAAGATATTATCAATTAGCAAGGTCTCATTCAAGAGGATGTAATGGATGTGCCATTAGTATAACAAGATATCAATTAGCAAGGTCTCATTCAAGAGGATGTACTGGATGTGCCATTAGTATAACAAGATATCAATTAGCAAGGTCTCATTCAAGAGGATGTACTGGATGTGCCATTAGTATAACAAGATATCAATTAGCAAGGTCTCATTCAAGAGGATGTACTGGATGTGCCATTAGTACAACAAGATATTATCAATTAGCAAGGTCTCATTCAAGAGGATGTACTGGATGTGCCATTAGTATAACAAGATATCAATTAGCAAGGTCTCATTCAAGAGGATGTACTGGATGTGCCATTAGTATTACAAGATATCAATTAGCAAGGTCTCATTCAAGAGGATGTACTGGATGTGCCATTAGTATAACAAGATATCAATTATCAAGGTCTCATTCAAGAGGATGTACTGGATGTGCAATTAGTATAACAAGATATCAATTAGCAAGGTCTCATTCAAGAGGATGTACTGGATGTGCCATTAGTATAACAAGATATCAATTAGCAAGGTATCATTCAGTAATTCATTATTGTTATTAGTTTTTTAGGTAGTGTTGTGAGACTTGCTAATCAGTAATCTTCCGCCGTCGGTAAAATAAATTAGTGAATTTTACTATTACTTCCCGGATCAGGAAAATTTAGAAAGAGGTTTTGGCAATCCTGGGGATCAGTTATTACATAGAAGTGCATTAGGTCAAAACATAGCTGCCCAGGATGGGGGGGTTAACATAAAGAATGTCTCCGTTTATAAAAAATGTCTCCGTCCAAAAAGTTTACGTCAAAAAATGTTTATGGAGCATTTTGTGATCATCACAAAAAACGTGAAGAATGTTAGCCCGTTTTTAGTTACTAAAGTTTTAGTTCACAGTTTCTTAGAAACTGTGAACCAAACACAGTCCTAGGATTCAAACCACCCATGGTCCACAAGTCTACTGGGTTACTCAACAGGGAACAACAGGTTACCTTATCGCAACTTAGAAGTGGTTACTCGAGCACGTTAAACAGTTACCTTCATAGGATAGGTGCCACTGACTCTCCTCTCTGCCCTTTATGTAGAGAGGTAGATCACACTAGTGTACACTTGTTTAACTGCCATTGTAACCCCACTAGACTTACGACGTTAGACCTATGGTATAGACCTGTCGATGTTGCAGATTTCATTGCCAAATGATTGTTGTTTTTCATTGCCAGTCTAAATAGCTGTTTGCTGTTGTCTGTGTAGGTTGGATTGTTGAATAATATGGATGGAAGGATGGAATCAGCTTTTTTTTTTAAAAGCCAGAGCCCGAAACCAAAAAAGGCGAAAAGAAGAGGCAAAAAAAGTGAATGAGAGAGAGAAAGAGAAAGAGAGAGAAGTGAGTGAGTGTGACTGAGCTTTTACCGTGAGCTCGTGGACCCCCTTTCAACGTCAAAGGAACCGCACGGGCAACAATCATCATCATCATAAGCTGTGGGTCAGAAAGAAGGGCGATTCCGTTGGCCCTTCTTTCTTGAAACTTTAAAAAATTTTCCCTTCGAACTGAAAAAGAAAGTTCTAAAAAATTTACTTTTAGAAAGCGGATTACTCAACGAAAAAAATGCTCGATTTAAATGAGAGCAGGAAAATATTAAGTGTCCAGAAAAAGCAAAAGTGCTGTTTTAAAAATAAGCGTGGTCTTCTAAAGGTATACCTTATTGTTAAGTTTTTTTCCGTCTTTGATTGTAGTCTCCTTCTATCAAAGACGAGAAATTTTCGTTTAAATTGCAAGGACGAAATATGACGCGGAGTCGAACCCAACCGCTCTCGCCTCTCCTTGACGTGCATTATAAGATCACTATACCAAAGAAACACTTCTATTCCATGCAATGGTGCTATGCGAAAGGCTCAATTATCGTCTTGAGTTTGTTAGTAAATACTTGAGGAGAAGTTAAGACATTTTCCAGGTTTTTTCGAAGCATTATTAAAAGTATTCATATTATAAAAATTAGCATTATTATACTTATTGATTCTCTCTTTTAGTCAGGGAAAATCAGTCGGAATTCAAAAGGGAAAAAAAAACCAAAACTTCAAGAGTATTTTACGCAGTGCATGAAACAATGAAACAACTCGATCGAATTGAGATTCTCAGCTAATGACAACTCCAACCAAAACAAACACTTCACTTATTTAAGAGTTGAAAACCTTTCAAAAAAACCCTTTAGCTTCTATTCAATCATAACATTCAGTTGCCTCTCATCCTCTTCATCCTCCCCCGTTTTTCTAAACCTTTCCTCAGACTGTTCAAAAGGGGTCCCCATATTTTTAAAAAGGGGTCCCCCTTCATAGGTCCCCATATTTTTTCCTCAGCCCCTAATAATGATCATGAAAAAGTGAATTGAATTGAATAAATCTTTATCCTTTCTTTTTCCCCTATTCAGGATGTCCATTCGGTTGCCTATCGTCCTGAATAGGCACTCCTAACCCGTACCCTTCTTCAAATACTATGTTTAACCCCTTCAACATTATCCATTCGCTTCCATTCTTTGGCAACCTTATTTTCTTTCAGTCCCCATCAAGGATGTACCTTTGGTTTTCCATATGGGCACCCTATCCTCTTCTCTCAGTCCCTATCTAGATTATCCGTTTGATACCCTATCATCCTGTATAGACACCCCGGCCTAAACCTAGCCCCTATTCAGGCTGTCCATCTGGCTTTGGCGGCACTTTCATACCGTGAGAGGTCTTGCAGCATCTGCTGATTGTTTCGGTCCCTTCTCTCCATATCGTCGTTCTCTTGTTCCAGTGTTCGGATGCGGACGCGTGATTCTTCAAATTCTCTCCGCACTGCGAGCAGCTGCAATCATCGCTTCAATAAGTATACGCTTTTAACTTTGATTCGATATCGAATTTTCTAATTTTCATCGATTTTTGCACGACCCATCAACAAAAGCAGAAACCAGTTGAACTAACTTTTGTTTCATTTCAACTTATTGATTATAGTGTGAAGTTAATCCAATAACGATACCAATGGTGGGTGTTTGTGTCCATGTAAAGAATTTATCTAAACCCATAAAAAAATAGAAGAATTTAATAACTCAACTAATTTGAACGGTTGAACTGTTTAAAGAATGAGAAAAAAACTTAATAACTCATTCGGCTTCAAAATAAATAAAAATTTAGTCTTGTGAAGATAGCTCCATTCACATAAACTACATATTTAACCTTTTCATGGTGGCTCCTAGTGTCCATACTATGACAATCAACACAGAAGGCCAAGGACTAAACATAAGCTTCCTCAAGACATAATATCTTTTCGTTTGCGTCACATAGAACTCATCTTGGTGTATTTTAACTTCTCACTGTCTTTCTCCCTCTCTCTGTATCTCTTCTCCTCATTCTCTCTGACTATCTCACTGTCTTTCTCCCTCTCTCTGTATCTCTTCTTCTCATTCTCTCTGACTATCTCACTGTCTTTCTCCCTCTCTCTGTATCTCTTCTCCTCATTCTCTCTGACTATCTCACTGTCTTTCTCCCTCTCTCTGCATCTCTTCTTCTCATTCTCTCTGACTATCTCACTGTCTTTCTCCCTCTCTCTGTATCTCTTCTCCTCATTCTCTCTGACTATCTCACTGTCTTTCTCCCTCTCTCTGTATCTCTTCTTCTCATTCTCTCTGACTATCTCACTGTCTTTCTCCCTCTCTCTGTATCTCTTCTTCTCATTCTCTCTGACTACCTCACTGTCTTTCTCCCTCTCTCTGTATCTCTTCTCCTCATTCTCTCTGACTATCTCACTCTTCCATTTTTCTCTATATCTCCTTTTCGGTCTTTTTTTGCATCTCCCCATCGTTCTTTTTCTCTTTATCTCTATTTCCCTCTTTTTTCTATGTTCATCTTTCTAACGTTCTCTCTATATTTTTTGTTTCTTACTACTTCTTCATTTCTTTCAAAATATACGTATTCGTCTCATGTTGCCTTTTTTCATTCCATTCTTCAGTTCATAAAAGGCATTCCTCAACACTTTTTCTCTTCCTTTCTCCTCTATTTCATTTCCTAATCATCTTTCCTTTTCCTTCTCAATATTTCCCCGAAGATGTTTTCAGGATGCAGTGTCTCCATCATTTCCCCCCTTCCTCTTAGTGGCCTCTATTCTTTTTCTTCTTCTCCGATTCAATTACATCCACATATACGAGCATACAAGTCACTTCCGTCTTTCATTTCCTAGGAATCCATATTTTGCTTCTGGGATCATAAAACTAAACACTCTTCTATTCGCCTTATGACCAGTCTCACAAACACAAAGCGCCATATGCCGTGCAATTCCACACAACTGTAGTTTATTTTGAAAAATATTGTTCCCAAAAATATTCCAGATTTATTACTGAAAGATTCCATTTATCCTAGCAAGTACTGAAATTTAAAGACAAGGGAATTCAAAAAAACGATTCGAAAACTGAGACCTCGAGGGCAATATGGGGAAATACCAATGGGTTGCCGGAAAAGATTATTTTTCCCCAGTGCTCATTTTGATTCGTGTAAAAGATCGAATAAATGAACGAGTAACCTTTTTTTATCGATTATAGCTTTATGCCAAATGAGAAGACAACAACAACAAAAGTTATACCTCAGTTCGGAGATTCTCTTCTACGCGTAGCCCTTCCTTCTTTTCTGCGTCGAACCGCCGCTACAAAGTAAAAACGGTAGGTCAAATTTTCGTACTTTTCATTGTCCCTTATCCATAAAGTTTCTGACCACCCATGCCTACCACCCACTAATGGATCTTTTCACTGAGTCTTTTAGCGTCTTAAAAAACAATTTTTGCGTGCCTCGAGGAAAGAGGAAAGCCATTTTACAGTGCCTCGAGGAAAGAGGAAAGCCATTTTACAGTACCTTCGAAGAAAACTTTTTTAGTGCCACGTAAGAAAAAATGTTTGAATGCAGAAGAATTTACTAGGAAAGCCTGATCCCGGATTGTTTCATCGATCCTAAAGCTCAAGTTTCAACCCGATGTTTTTTTTTAAGGTAAAGATACTTACCGTACTCCGTTCCAATTCCAGCCTCAGACCGTCTCTTTCCCTCTCGGCGTCTCGCCGAGACTTCTCAGCGATTTCTACGTCTTTTTCCAATATCTGCTCCATTTCGACCGACGACGACTTGTACTCGTCGAATTCCTCTGCGAGCGCATCATATCTCGCCTGTAATTTGATGGAACTTCGCTTGGTTCTAAAAGTGACTGGAGGAAACAGCTAACGAACTTGACGCTTCTTTAGATAAGAGGGGACGGGAGTTACGCGGGTCTATCATAAATGCATCCAGACCTAGCTCACCAAACTCGTGAAATTTCTCCCGGTCACCCGCCTAATCTCCAAAAAAAATATTTAACTCAACTCAAGTTACTGAAAACCGACTTACTCTCTTGGCGTCTGTGTGATGCTTATTAAATGCCCATGTAAGGCTGAATTTGAACTTCGCGTGCATGATTACCGCATTTTTGAGCTGTTAAAATTTTTTTATAAACGGCCAAAAGTGAGAAAAACTTAAAATGGAGAAAAAACTTTGTCATCGACCCCTCTCCCTCCAACTCCCCCCCCCCTTCCCCCTTCATTTCGGGTGGCCCGGTCGCCCGCCTCGAAAGAGTTCTTTCAACACATCCTGGTGAGCTATGCATCCAGGGCTACTCTATTGATCTAACAGAACTACACAGCGGATACTAAAAATTTCTTCTTTCGAGTGCATAGATTTGAATGTTTCTCGATTTTTTCGAAGAGCTTTTGTTTCACCCGCTTCACCATGTGAGCATTTCAAGCAGGGTTTTTTTCAGTGTGCAAGAAAAAGGTACAGACGAAAAAGGTAACCCCCTAAAAAAATTTCACATAAGGGTCCCCCTCATGATTATAAAACAGTAGCCCACGAAAAAATTTTTTTGCGTTGTTTTACATAAGGGTCCCCCTTCAGGGGTTTTTTGGTCAGGTCCGGTCGTCCGTCGGCGGGCGTCTGTTTTTTTTATCATAAGGGGGACCCTTATCTTTTAACAAACGGAGGCCCGCCGACAGAAGTTCTCACATGACTATTTAACCCCCAGATTTCAAGTAGTGCTAGAGACCTATCAACCAAAAAAAAAATATCGATCGAAATCCATTAAACAAATACAATCGTTTTTACGCCTTTCGGCACGCCTATTCTCGTTTGAAACTTAGCACCAACCTTCCAGGAGAGCAGGTTCTCGATTAATCGCTCTTTGTTTAGCTTTGAAAGGGAGTCCGTGGTGAGGCTGTCACCTTCGGTCTCTTCCCATACCGCCATTACGGGGAGACAACTCGAGGGAGAGAGAAGATAACTAGTGGGAGACAGTTGAATAGTGCAAGGAGAGCTCGGGAGAAGTTAACAGTCGTGTAGATGAAAACTCACAGAAGTTTTTAGCTGCTTTCAACTGAAAATGCTACAGTTCAATCTGATAAATCTGTTTGAAAAGTTGAAGGTCGTCCGCGAAAGAAGCGACGTCAGAGAGGTTGTTCGAAGCTGGACAAATAGAATTCAAAGAAAGATGTATCGATCAAAGAGAAAGGTAAATAACGTAGTTTGAAGTAAAAGTTCTAAAGGAAAAGAAGAAAGAATAACACCGAAACAGATTGGAAGCGGAAAGACAACATTAAAAAGCCCATGACTATTTTGTGATTGGTGACATACATGAACAGCGTTATTCACATGTCGAATTAACCAAGAAATTTTCCAATCAACGAAAAATTGACAGAGAAAAAAAAATAAACTTGCGACTAAGGAAATGAAATTTAGAGTTTTAAATTTGTTTGAGCCTAATTTGTGAACCGCATGATCAGGGTGTTTCTTTCACCCGCACCGCAGGAGAAAAAATTCTATGCGCTCTTCAAAAAGTCCGAAATAACATTCAAATCTATGCACTTGAAAGAAGAAATTTTCGATTTTTACCCAGGAAAATCTTTGAAGTCTTGAAGTGAATCCAAATCTTTGAAGAAAAAAAATCCAAACTCTTTAAAAATTATGCGGGTGGTTAGAAACACCCTGCACATGATCTTAAAACATACCCTTAAGTATAAATTTAACAGCACGGTCGCTCACGTGTGATATGAGTGTAGAGCAGCAAGAAATAAATCTTCCACGGTGTAACGACATGGCATGTGACCATCATTCAATCAAATCAAAGATTTTCTCTTCATAGAAAAGAGACGAAAAGAATTCACACTTCATCTGTTCAACATGACATAAGCTTCTTCTGTGGCCCAGAATATTTTTCAAACGATAATATATATCATAAGTTTATGATTAATAATTTAACCTCAAAATATCTGACGCATATGTTTTGCGGTCTTTTTTATTCAGTGTTAAGCGGAACACGTGAATAAATAGTTCGAATGGTGCAATGCACGTGTCGAACTACGAAAAGAACAATAAACTATCAAAATATCCTATGATTATTTTTTTCAGATTCGAAAGCCATTTAAAATAATAATTGAAAAAACGTATTCGATGCCCTTTGAAGTTTAGCAAAAGGCATTTCGTTGTTAATGCATGTCGGGTACGAAGTGTCGGGTACGAAGTGTCGAAAATACGAAGTGTCGGTGATCCTTCAAAATGCAACAGTTGCTCCATTTGGACACTCAATACGTCATTTTATTGCTAATCAGGTTCTGACTGTATGTGAGAAAATTAGTTTTACTTTTTTACTGTAAAAACAGTTGGTGAGCAAAACAGTGCGCAGGCAATTAACAAAGTGAGGCATGAGGCTTGAGGCATGATGACGCCGAGGAGTGAGGCCGTTTGTTGTTTGTACCAGTCCATAGTGTTAAAAAGTGAAAGTGTGTTATGAGTGTGTTGCTTGTTGGTACAAACAACAATCGGCCTTACTCCTCGGCGTCTTCATGCCTCTAGCCTCACTTTGTTAATTGCCCAGTGCGCAGCCTTAAATTAACGTTCTTCCAAAGAAATAAACAATTGGTAATTGTCTTACTACTAAACCACGGACTTCAGTTTTCGAACTCCACTAAAATATCTTTCACCGCATCTTAGAAAGCCTGAGCCTATATGCCTACAACTAGCGAAGTTTCACAAATTTTATTATACTCTTTTGCGGAAGCGAAACGTCCGAACCGTCTCCTACACACCAACGCATTAACAAGGCACGACTAGAGACCGCAATGAAAAATTTTTTTTGAAATTTTTACCCTGTCAAGGCAAATTGAGTTCTTAGTTTTACTAAAAAATAATTTTGTCGCACTAAAAATGGAAAATATTCTTATTTTGGTTGTTTCGATCGAAATTCAAGCAATTTTAAGGTTTTTCAAAGAAGAGAGGGGATTTTTCGATTGCTCTTCACCAATCGGACAGCTGGAGGCGTAACTTCGATGTCCGACACTCCAGGTTACTTAATTAATTGTTTCTAAAGTGAGAACTTGGTCGAAATTTTATAGCTGGAATACTGCATCGGCAGTCACGAACCCGCGAAAAATCACTTTTTGATACTGGTTAAAGCTTTTCTGAAACTTTTTAACAACTCTTAAGCATTTACAAAAGGGAAATTTTTTTTTGAAGATTGTGCTACAGGAATATGTATATGTGATAGCAATAGGTTAGCAACTGGAATAACTTTATACTGCTTTCGACATCCATAGTTTCCACACTGGGGACTAGTTTAAGATATGAAGAAACTAATTCGGGAAAAATTTTGAATTTTTTCCAGTGTCGCCAAAAGTTATTGATTTTTGAAGTTTGTGCTTTTAGCGAGTGGTACGGGGGTGATAGCAATAGAATAGCAACTGTACTAACTTTGTACTGCTTTCGACATCCATAGTTTTCACACTAGGGACTAGTTTAAGATAAGAAGAAACTAATTCGGGAAAAATTTTGAATTTTTTCCAGTGTCGCCAAAAGTTATTGATTTTTGAAGTTTGTGCTTTTAGCGAGTGGTACGGGGTTGATAGCAATAGAATAGCAACTGTACTAACTTTTACTGCTTTCGACATCCATAGTTTCCACACTAGGGACTAGTTTAAGATATGAAGAAACTAATTCGGGAAAAATTTTGAATTTTTTCCAGTGTCGCCAAAAGTTATTGATTTTTGAAGTTTGTGCTTTTAGCGAGTGGTACGGGGTTGATAGCAATAGAATAGCAACTGTACTAACTTTTACTGCTTTCGACATCCATAGTTTCCACACTAGGGACTAGTTTAAGATATGAAGAAACTAATTCGGGAAAAATTTTGAATTTTTTCCAGTGTCGCCAAAAGTTATTGATTTTTGAAGTTTGTGCTTTAAGTGAGTGGTACGGGGGTGATAGCAATATAATAGCAACCGTACTTACTTCATACTGCTTTCGACAACCATAGTTTCCGCACTAGGGACTAGTTTAAGATATGAAGAAACTAATTCGGGAAAAATTTTGAATTTTTTCCAGTGTCGCCAAAAGTTATTGATTTTTGAAGATTGTGCTTTTTTTGAAGATTGAAGACTGTGATTGTGCTTTAATTTTTTTGTCGGATAAACTGATGCTGATATAATTATTCAGAGTACTATAATATAAATTTTTGCTGAATATCCAAATTGGACTATATAATATATTATGAATTATAATTTTAGAGGTACAAATAATATTTTCCCTGATTTCTTCGATTTGATAACTGTTTTTATCGTGTGTTTCCTGTATTTTTGAATTTTCGGTGCAGTAATCTTTTTCTGTTCATCAAACTGTTTTATAAACTCAATTTTTATGTTCACTTAAATTTATTAAAGCCGGTAATAAAATCTTTGTTTCTTCGTAAATGACTATACACAAACACGTGTTATTTTCAAATGCTTCGCATCAAGTCGATTAATTTTGAACAAAATGAAAAACTGATATTTAATCAACTGATTTTTTTCAATAAATCGTTTTAAAAATAAAAAATAATTGAAATTAGACCTACTAGAACTTTCAAAAGATTGATAAAGACTGAGTCCGTGTTTTAGGCATACTCTGACATAGCGTATTGGTGGTGCCCAAGTTGAACTGGGATTTCCCATTGACAGACATTTTAAATTTTTAAAACCGTTTTTTTGAATTTTAAAACTTCAAAAAACGTTTTTATTGAATTCTAGAGAAAATTTAGCTCGTAAAACATCAATAAATTTTCATATAGCTTTATATTGATCATTTTAGAAAATTTCATTGCGGTCTCTAGGCACGACACAGAAAAAGTGTATCGTCTTCTGGAATACTCTTCCAATGGGTTTAACTCAGCACAAGAAATTTATCGATCTTCTCAATCAAACAAAATTTATGATATTGACTCAAAATTTAAGATATAAAAGTCATTTCTTTATAGAAAAAATTCATATTGAAGTAGATCACTTGAGCCATCTGATTATGGTCCTGGACATGATAGCTAACAGCAATGGTTCTTCCTTGTTCTTATAATTATTTTTTTGGGAAAAATTTACTTTAGGGACCCACCTTACTTTAGAGACCCCCGTGGTAGAAGAGGGACCCACCCTCCAGTAAAACGACCCAAAAGGGGGGGTCCCTAAAAGTAAAAGACCAAAAAGGGGGGGGTCCCTAAAGTAAATTTAATTTTTAGTCCCACCCCACAAATGGGTCATCAAAGTAAAATACCCGGACCTTTTTAATTTTAGGGACCCACCGACCAACACTTTTCCAGAAAAGTTCCTGTTTTACTTTAAGGACCCCCCTGTTTTACTTTAAGGACCCCCCTATTTTACTTTAAGAACCCCCTATTTTACTTTAAGGACCCCCCATTTTACTTCTACATTCCTCTTTTACTTTTAAGGACCCCTATTTTACTTTAAGGACCCCCTATTTTACTTTAAGGACCCCCCTATTTTACTTTAAGGACCCCCTATTTTACTTTAAGTACCCCCCATTTTACTTTAAGGACCCCCCATTTTACTTCTACTTTCCTCTTTTACTTTTAAGGACCCCCTATTTTACTTTAAGGACCCCCCTATTTTACTTTAAGGACCCCCCTATTTTACTTTAAGGACCCCCCTATTTTACTTTAAGGACCCCCCTATTTTACTTAAGTCCCACTCTTTTTAAATTATCTTTATAAATTTTGGGGAAAGGAAAGGGGGAGGGGGGTTTACCTAAGCAGGGAAGGGAGGGGGGGCCCTAAAGGGGGAAGGGGGGAGGAAGAGGGCCCTACCTAAGCAAAGGGGGAGTAGGGGCCCTAGGGGGGAGGGGGAGGGGGAAGGGGGGCCCTAAAGGGGGGAAGGGGGGCCCTAAGGAGAAAGGGGGGAAGGGAATTTTCATGAATAAAATTTCTTTCTCATCATAAAAAAACAGCAAAAAGCCATTAGATGCAGCGGAAAGGCGGAAAAAATACAACACAAACAAACAATAACAAAAGAACAAACAATAACAAAAACATCACAAAAAAACAAAACGAAATCATTTTAGATTCACTCAAAATCTTCGAGATAGGTTCCCCGCCAAAAAGCCATTCAAAAACTTCTCAACTTTTCCCTCTTTCTCATGCGTGTTATCTCTCAAAAACTTTTCAAACTCTCTCTCTCTCTCTCTCACACACACGTTCGGGATCAAAAAGAACGCAAAACAGTAGAGAGAGAGAGAGCGGATAGTTAGTAGAGGCAGCAGACAGTAGTGGCAGTAGCAGACAGCTGTACAGAGTTGAAAAACAACGCACAAAAGTAGAGAGAGAGAGAGAGAGAGAGAGAGAGAGAGAGAGAGGACAGTTAGTAGAGGCAGCAGACAGCAGTACGGAGGGCTGTATTATCGGCTATCGGCTATCGATCCTTTTTAAAAGCAAAACAGTGGAGAGAGAAAGAGCAGATAGTTAGTAGAGGCAGCAGACAGCAGTACAGACGCCGAAATAGCAAAGGTGGGTCCTTTTTCTACTACATGTTTTCTTACAGTGCAATTGCTTTCAAGTGGGTCCTTAAAGTTAATTTATCCCATTTTTTCTTTCGTAAAATAAAATAATTGTATTGTATTGTTTATTCCATGTACATAATGGGTCGGGAAGATGAGAAAAGTAAGAATGAGCTCTGGAAACCTGGAGACATGGACTTTGTTTTGGTGTAAGGCACCAGAGGCTTTTGGCAGTGGGGCGGTGGTTTACAATAGAACTAAGTTGAATAAACTAAAAAATATATCATTTTAAGTTTAATTTAGGACACAGATAGTTAAATAGATTGTTTGAAGATCATAAATAGCTTATGAGTACTTCAAATATTCATTTAATAGTTAATTATAATCTTTATTGATTTGGTTCAGTACTAGCAAACCGATAGGAAGACTCTTTAGACGTTCAGAAAAGGTCTCGCTATTAGGTATAGACACAATAACGATCGGTAGGCTGTTCCAGATAGTGACAGCTCTAGCTAGAGGCAAAGGTTGAAGCTTTAAACGGATAATTTTTACTTGAAACTTGAATTCTATAATTGTGGAAGTTTCTGATGAAGGTTGAGAGAGGAGCGACTGAATAAATAGAAAAAGTGCGACAGTAAACCTTACAATTAATGCATTTATGTAGGAATTTCAAATCTTGTAAAATACGTAAAATTTAAAAAAATTATGATCCCAATTCGCTCGTTCAGAGGGAATTTCAAATTTGTCCGCAATAACTGAACGATTAGCGCTCCGCGCTTCTGAAGTTTTGAAAATAAAAGTGAAGGAAGTAGCACTACAGAAAGACTCGGACCATTTCCGAAGCCGTCAAATTTATTTTCTCTCCTTCAGTTCCAGGACACAGTAATGAGCTAAATGCGGTCGTTGTTAAACTCATGTTGATTCTACTGTGTAAGTATACGCAATGTCTGTGAATCACTTGCGTATTCACGGTTCTGACATGAGTCACACTCACAGAAGCTGTGGTATGTGTGAGAGGCGAGTAAGCGAAAGGGAAAACGAGAGACAGAGGGGAAGAGAGGCAGACAATGATAGAAAAGAGAGCGAGAGCGAGACGATACATAGTATGTATAATACCTCATTCCTCCCCCCCCCCAAATGAAAGAAGATAACATACACGAGGTGTATATATATATATATGATAACATGTATATATATATATGAAAAATAGGAACATGAACGAACAGGAAAGAGAAAAATTTATGCGTAGAGCAGTAGAGATTGGTGACTGGCTATAAATGTGTCAGCAGTAAACGAACGATATCGGATTGGAAATCAAGTCGGCGGAGAGTCGAGTGGTTTCAATTCAGAAGGAAATAGATTGAGGGATGAAAGGAGATTAGGGTCGGAGGGAAGGAAAAGAGCGGAGAAGGGGATAAAAAAACATGGGAGAGGAGAGGAATCAAGTCGAGACAAAGGACTAATGTGGACGAGAGAAGAAAGAGAGAGCAGTCATTAGAACCCCAGGCCTCCGAACCAGCAGGAAAGTGCGTTTTTAGGGGTCGCAAATGGGTACGCAAGTGAAGAAAATTTAATTTCATGCGTCACTCATTAGGAAAAAAACGAATATCTCTTAAAATACTATTAAACTTTCTGCGTTCGAAGATCTGAAGAAAAAAAAATAGATTTTCAAATGTATAGGTAGAGAGAGGAAGAGATAGAGAGATTGGGGTGCAAGAGGACAAGAAGAAGGAAAAGAAAGGTTTTTTTAATAAATAAAAAAACGGATCAAAAGAAAAATCAGAAAAAAGGAGAGACGAATTTTTTTCTCCAAAATTGTGCGTACAGGAGAAAGCGAGAGAAGAAAGACAAAAAGATAGAAAAAGTATAACTAAGAAAAAGTGAGGAAGAAAGGAATGTCTGTTGAACGGGATCCAATGAACAAGAAAGAATGCGAATGTTCACCCAATGATGGGAAGAGAGCTCTGCGGGTGCTTGCGCGTCACACGGAGCCACAGTTGGCTAGAAGTATTACAAAAACTCAGAGAGAGAGAGAGAGAGAGAGAGAGAGAGAGAGAGAGAGAGAGGTATATATAAAAAGTGAGAGAGAAAGAGATGAAAATAGATGACAAAGAAAGAAGGAGAGATTAAGAAAGCCGATGATACCACCAGGTAGAGAGTTGAAAGAGAGTATGAGACAGAGCGAGAGAGAAGAGAAAGAGAAATAGAGGTTAAAGAGAGAAAGAGAAAGAGGATGGTGCAAAACTGAGAAAGGCAAACAAAAAGATACATGTCTAATAGAATAGAGAAGAGCTGAGATGTATACAAACAGCGAGTTTCGTACGTTGAGATTAAGCGGACAAAGTCCTCAATGAAAAACCGAACCTTTCGCAGTTTGTGAAACGTTGTTGTGAAATCAGAAAACAATAATACAGGGAGAATGGAATACAGTTAGCAAAAAGAGCGAGACAGAGAGTGAGAGAGAGGAGGAAAAGGAGTGGGAAAGAGAGAGAGAGAGAAAGTTGGGGAGAGAGCAGATCCGTAGTCAGACGCTCTTTCCAAGAAACGGAGATTCTGAGGACGAAGGAAGAGCTTAGCACACATGACTGAGAAAGAGATGTGCCGTATTCATGAAGGGAAAAGAATAGAGACACAGAATGAGGAAGACGGTGCATGATGGGAGTTTATTTACAAGAGGAACTGATTTAAAAACAGTGAAAAACTTTTATAGAAAAAGTAGAGTTTAGAGAGTAAAAGATGATATACATAGGCCGTATGCATGGAAAACAGATTAGAACAATCTGGATTAGTCAAATCCAAGGATTAGAAAATCCAAAAAAGTTGAAAAATTTAGAATTAGGAAAATCGGTATGCATGGATGTCAGATTTCTTAAACTTGGATTATTGTCAAAAAGGACGCGGAAAGACAAGCGGAAGCACTAAAATGCATCAAAATGCACTCTAAAAACTGTAATTGTCGATAACTAAATGCACTCTAAACACTATAATTGTCGAATGTTAGTATTGTTATATAATTACAACATTTTTTCAATTAATTTCGTTGTTTTTGTTGTTGTTATATATATATATATATATATTTTATCTGCATCCGAGAATGCGCATTGGTAATCAAACATCATAGACAATAAATTTGTTTGAAGAAAAAAAAAAGACAATTGAGAGCTATGGCATATGAAGGCTAGATACTTCATTAAATGCGAAACACTATTCTATTTACAGACAATTTTTTTACGGAAAGCTTTGAGAGACTTTTCCCGAAGAAGATCAATAGGTAACTTGCTAAATATTCGAGAAACTCGCAAAGAGAAGCTGTAGTACCTAGCAGTGTTACGAGTTTTTTCAACTTGAATACCACTAGGATTAGTTCTTGTACAACGTCCTTCTTTAAATATGCGGTTTCTATCAATTATGGACTGGTTCTGCATAATCTTCCAACCCATGACAACGTCGTTTTGATATCTCCTATCGGCCAATTTTGTTAGGCCTAGTCATCTTAGCCTAGTTTCATAAGACGGAAGAGCCTGAGGGTACATTTTGTTCGGAAAACAACGATAATATACAATGCGTGTAAAAATTCTCTGAACATTTTCTACCGTTGTCGAATCTTTCGAGTAGTGAGGATTCCAAAGCGTCGAAGCAAAGTCTAGGTGAGGCATTACATAAATTTTAAAACATTTGACCAATATAGATGAATCGTGGACAGAGATGGCTCTAAGAAATGAGAACATAGCCTTTCGAGCTTTGGCCACCCTATCAAGTACAGTGTCATTACGACGTAGGGATGCGGCCAATTGGATGCCCAAATCACGCACTTGTGGTACTCTGTCGATCGATATCTGATTGATGACATATGTAGTAGACGGATTACTGGAACCAATATGTAAATGGAAGGACTTAGACGGTGAAAGAGTCAACTGATTGGAAAGGCACCAGTTATGAACACAGTCAAGAGCTTCTTGTAGTTCTTCTTTTTTCTCGTTCATATCTCCCTTGTTATAAGAGACATATAATTTAATATCATCGGCATAAGCCTGGTACTTCACATTCGGAAAACAATCGAGAACATCATTAATGTCGGCGATATATAAAGTAAACAGAAAAGGACCTAGTACAGAGCCTTGAGGAACTCCGGAGTTCACTGGCAGTGATTTCGAAAACGATTTACCTATTCGAACCGAAAAACTACGCTCCGTCAGAAATGATTGTAACCAGGAAAGCAATGGATCGTTGATGCCGTAATATTTGCATTTGTGGAGGAGTTTCGGAATACTTATGGAATCGAATGCCCTAGAAAAGTCTAAATAAATAACATCCGTACACTGGCCGATTGATAAAGCATTAGTCCAATCATCGTCACAAACTAAGAGATTAGTGACAACATGACAAGTGAAAACTCTGAATCCATGTTGGTTACTAGGGATTATGTTGTTTTTCGTGCAATGATCAACAAGAATGTCTCGAACTAGGCGTTCCATAGTTTTAGAGGCTGGAGAAAGAATGGAAAGATAAGATGAAGAAAAACTAGGATCTTTACCAGGTTTCGGAATTGCAGAAATGAAGGAATGCTTCCATATTTTGGGAGTAGATTGGAGCATGATGCACATGTTATAAATGTGCGTAAGGGGGAGACACAGTGATGAGGCACATTTCTTAAACATTATCTGAGGAATATCATCACTACCTGTACTACCAGTAGATTTAAGTTTCATAAGTTGCCTAAGAACAACATGCGGTAAGAAAACTTCTAAATTCGAAAGAGGAGGGAAAGGCCTATCAAGGAAAGAAGGAGTAACTGTGTCAGCCGTTATGAAAGAAGAGGCAAATTCACTTGCAAGCATATCATCAATTTCATGATATGCAGAGGATAAGAACAATGAAAATCTCGTGGGGTGCGTAAAGGAACGAAACGAGATATAGCACTGGTAACAATAGTCGTGAAACGGGAGTATAAATCATCACAAGAGGTAAAACTATCGAACTCGTACTCCCAGTTGATGGTACTGAAAAATCGATTTATGAGGTCGTAGTTTGCTCTTGAATAATCACGAATGGGTGTAGAGATTGGTGACGAAGCGGATGTAGCTATATGGAAAGAAATACCACTATGGTCACAAGAGGGAAATGCAGGAATTATTTTCACATTTGTGAACATTTCTGGTGAAGAACTAAAAATCCAGTCTAAACAGCGACCAGCACGAGTTGGCTCACGACATAGAAACACTAAATCAAAAGCGGAAATTATTTCATGAGTCTTCTTGTGATTAAATGAGTTGTCAACCACTAAGGCATCGCAGTTCATATCACCTATCACAAGCAGTGGATGATCATTGAAAGAAAATATATCCGAGAGTGAGTCACAGAATGATTCTGTTTGAGCAGTGCTGTAATCGGGAGGGCGATAGAAAAGAACTAGACGAACTATTGATTTGGTGACTAGGAGATCAATAAATAATATCTCGTTCGGATGAAAGGAGATGCTAGATTCAATGAACGAAAGGTGATCACGTATAATTAAGGCAACACCACCTCCTCTACTATTACGATCACAACGAACTATTACATATGGTAATATGCCTATTATTTCATGATCGGGAATACTTTTCTTCAACCAAGTTTCCGTTAGCAAGACTATATCAGGTTTTTCATTCTCTAAATACATTCGAAAAACAGAAAGTTTATTGCATAGAGAACGAATATTATAATACGATACTTTCAAGAAAATATCAGTGGAGTGAAAATTACGAGTACGGACAGAACTAGGATTCGAATATATAGAACGGTGTGATGAAACATGACCTGGACATTTCGCTAGTGTGACGGCAAGGCTGCGTGGACTGTCGATTGTCGAGGAACGGTGACTTCTGACGAGCGGAGGACTTGGACGTTTCTTGCTGATGACCCAGTCGACTTCGTTGATCTCACAGTGATGTTCTGACTTCCTTGGAACGTTCGTTGATGGGAAGAGGGTCGATTGGTATATGATTGACGAAGAGCGTCGACCTCGCGACGGGGCATAAGTCGGCCATTGTATATAACAACATCTTGACCCGCAGCTACCAGCTTTCTTTTCTCCTGACGAAGTTGATATTCCTGTTCGCGTTGAAACTTCGTTAAGCTCGGGCGGACGAATAGATTCCTCAAGAGAGGGTTCTGGCGGAGAGAGCTCGATTTAGCGAGAAACTGTCTCTGATGCGTTTTAGTCGGGAAGGTGAGCTTGAGAACACGTGCATCGTTTGAATCATTCTTCCTAATTCCCATGCGGTAGTGAGCGACTCCTGCGACCGGTAGATCAAAAGCGTCGAGTAGAGTATGAATGATGCCTGAATCGTGGGCTATTTGAGCTGAAGCTGAAGCTTTCTTGTCGGCAATCTCTGGTGCGCGTTCTATTACCACTGAACGTAGCCTTTTTTCTTCCTCCATTTCATTCTTCACAGTTTCAATGACATTGCAGTTGTTTTTAGATTCCGAAATCATCTGCTTCATTACTAAAGAACATGTCTTCAGCAAAAGAAGTATGTGATTCGGAATATTGGGATCCGTCGCCTCCTCTTCTTTGATGATACATTCGTCGAGAGAATTGAGAAGAGCTTCGCTAGCTAGAGACATTGGTCGGTGAGACGGTTGATAAGGTGTACTGATAAATCAATATGGGAGCGATGAGTAAGCGTACCACTCTCTTCAAGAGCAGAGAGAAGCAGAGAGAATTATGTTTTCATTGTTTGTTTGTTTAAAGCCGATTGAATGTTGAATGTGAAATTTGATGGAATTGGTATATAAAATATTAATATGAACATTTTCAACCTGTTTTAAATCAATCTGTTAGATGAAAGGTGATTTTTAGTAATCGTTGTACTCTATTTGGGACTTCTGCACTTTAGCCCCCTCTCCCCCCCTCCCAGAGGTTCCATGGGTCAGTTCAATTGGATCATGTTCTTGATACGGCCTCGTTAGCGTAAACTTTTACTAAGCCTAAGCGCTTTCTGATGTAAAAATAACTTTTTTTAATGTAAAAATAACTTTTGAAAATGTAAATGAGTCAGTAGTATGACCCATGGAACCTCTGGGAGGGGGGCCTAAAGTGCAGAAGTGCCCTTTATTTGTATGCGCTATACGTTCCTCAGTAATTAATACATGTTACCATGAAATAAACATAAAAGAAGCACTAAACAAGAGAACATGCAAAAAAAATATGTAAAATTCCATTCCGTTTTACTTTCAATACACATTTCAAAAAGAGCAACATGAACGGAATGGGTCAAATTGAGCCTCAAATCCTTTCGGATTGCTCGCTAACCCACCTCCGGAGTAGGGTTACGAATTTTGTCGGATTATCTCAAATCCTAATCCATTATAGCTTCCATGCATACCGGATTAGTGAAATGTATTTGGATAACTTCTAATCCAAGCTCTTAATCCATTTGGATTGCTCCATGCATACGGCCTCATATGTACATAGATAGGTATGGGCGAACTGGCTCTTATTCCCTGATGTGCAAGCATACCCTGCGTCTTGTCTTGCAGGATACTAGACGAAAAATGGCCGTTTTTAAAGCACGCCGCGCAAGCTTTGCACGCCAAATCATTACAAATGCACGCCAATGCGCGGGAAAATTCTTAACTCCGCCCCATGTGCTTTATTTAAAACGTCGCTCTTCGTCAATGGTTTATTAAACATTCGCACGTATGCTGCTTGATATGGCATGATATTATTGGAGAATATTCATTTTTTAAAGGAAATTAATTATAGTGTGAAACACAATAGTGCGTCAAACACTCTTTCTCTCTTTCCCGCGCGTTGGCGTGCATTAGTAATGATTTGGCGTGCGTGGCGTGCCTTAGTATTGGCCCGAGAAATTGGCTTCGCTTTCTATCGTTTCTTTGATCATATCGACAGATTGTGAATATCTTTTTCTTTTTTCCGAAAAATATCAAAAAATTATTTCGTAATAAAATCTCCGGTTTTTTTATGTAAAAAGGAGAACTTCTTTATGAGAGGTGAACCCTTGTTGTCGTATAAAAATGGTCAGAAAACATTGAAAAACTTTTAAAAAATGAACAAAAAAACCCCGGGAAAACCAAGAAAAGTCGAAATTTCTTTAGATTTCTTTCGGAAAATGTCGAAAACCGGAAAAACCAAAAAACGAAAATCGAAAAATGTGCAACTCTGGTCAGAAACCTCTCTCTTTTGAAACCACATTCTCTCATTCCTTTTTGGCCTATACCTTTCGCTCGCATTTCATTCAGTCTGGGCCCATCGTAAATTTTTGCGAATAGTTTAGGTAACGTAACATACATATGAATGGGCCGGTCCAGGTAAACTTCTTATTTCTTATCAGTTTTCTTATCAGTACAATTGGAACGGCGACACTTTGTGCCGGCACACTTTCGACCGACAAAATTTTGAATTGTTTTTCTTAGAAGTTGAGTTCCGATAGGGAAGGGTTCCTTATCTTCGATTGAGCTGCGGCGATTCACGTGATAGAGTTTGCGGGGAAAAAAGAAAAGGAAAAAATTGAAGAACATGAATCCGAAATACAGGAGAAGGGAGTTCGGTTAGGCAGGGCCTGCATTAAATTTTGCGGGTTCCGACGAGCTCAATTAAAAAAAAACTGCGTGATTAGATAGAAAGGTAATCAGTAGAACCAAGAAAAGATGAAAAAATCTGAAACCAGTTTTTGTTCCTTAATAAATTGAGAAAGAGCAGAGAAAAAAGGCCTAGACCAATAAGAAATTGTAGAACAAGACAAATATGAAACAAGAAATTGTTGAAAATTGAAATAAGAAATTGTAGAACAAGACAAATATGAAACAAAACAAACTTAGGGTAGTTTTTGAAATTTCGTGAACTTGGGTAGTTCTAAAGAAAAAAAGTTTCTGAACTCACTGGAACACGGAATGGTTATGTTAAGAATTTCAAACAAGCTCTTGAACGAAACCCCCTGTATATAAAGAAGACTAACTATTATGAAACTACACGCTTAGGAGAAAGACCGAGTACGTGTTATGAGAAATAGAGATGGCCATACAAACAAAGAATACAATTCACCGGCTTTGTTGGAGAGAGCATACATTTGCGATTAGGTTTCAGCATGCTTTCAACTCTTCAAATTAATGATGAGAGGGTCGGATTAAAGAAAAAATATGAATGGCTCTTATAAGTATGTCAAAAGAAAGCCCTAAGTGCATCTCACTCTCTCTTGTTAAAGTTTTCTCTTGAACAAGCATTTAATAATGAAATGTTATCACTTCGATATATTTTCTCACCAGGCTTCAATTGTTCAAAATGTGAAAATCTAGTTTAACGTTTGAAACCACATGAAGAATTCTATGCAGTCGAATTTCAAATTTCTGTGAAAAGATGAATAAGAGAAAATATTAAGGAGACATATTCAAAAAAAGAAATAAAAAAAGAAGAAATATGACTTGAAAGAAGAAAAAGTTTTTTTCAAGGTATAAGTTATTCAAATAAATTGATTGCGGGATAAAGTTGAACGCGTGGACTGAGAAAAAAAAAGTAAGAAAGAATGAAGAAATGGGCATTGCACCTGTATAATTCAAATTAATCAAGGATCCTGTTGTAACATAACTGAACAGCTTGAGATCTGAATAAGAGATGCGAAGAAAGGGAGATAAAGAGAGAGCTATAGAGAGGACTGGAGAGAGAGAAATGAGGAAAAGAGAAACGGGGCGAAAGAAAGAGAGAAAAAGAGGCACGGAGAAAGAGACAGAGCACGATTGAACGATAACTTGCAATCGATTGCAGAGAAAGTGTGCACGATGGAGAAACAACTGAATATCAATAGAAAATGAGAGAGAGAGATAGAGAGAGAGAGAGAAACAGTGAGTAGAAGACAAAAAAGAGGATTGAAAGAAAAGAAAACGAACATGAAAATAATTAGAGAAAAAATGGAGAGGGAGTCGATGCAGAACTGCTAGTGCTTCCTCTTCTGCTGTCTTTCTCCTTTCACTCTGTTTATCTTGCTCTTTCCCCCCTTCTCATTCTCTTTTTTTCTAGGTCTCTCTCTTTATCTCTCTCCTTCTCTCTATCAGTATCTCTATCTTTTTCTCTCAGTCTCTTTCCTTCTCTGTCTCTCTTTCTCTCTATCTTTCTCTCTCTCCTCCATCTATCTTTCTCTCTATCTTTCTCGCTCTCCTTCTCTTTCCCTTTACAACTCTCTCTTTGCATCTCTCCCTTCTTCTCTTTTTTCTTCTCTATGTTTCTCTCTGTTTTTCTCTATGTCTTTAGAAGCACCAAAGCAGTAATCTGCGTATTCGCAATCTCAACTTTTTTATCTCTAAGCTTACACTATTTCTGAAAGTGCTTCTTTCCTCTGTTTATGTTATCCTTAGAGCATTCATTAGCTCTCTCTTATTCTGTTGTATGAGGAGAAGAATCACAAATGCATGCATTCATTACCAAGAATATCAATGAAATGCAATAAACAGGTTTTGTAGGAGGGCCCAATTAGCTTATTAGGGAGGGATTATAATTTTACTATGAGGTTTTGAGCGGAATCCTTGCAGTCCGTGCCCGCTCGACTTTTTTCTTCTAAGCCTGAGATAACAGGAAATCCGGAAAGAAATAGAAAGCCAAAGGATCATACACACATGAAAATTATATATATATATATATATATAAATCTTCAAATTCTAAGTTACACAGTTTAAATGCAGTGACGCCAGGTTGAGATGACAAATGATTGAACAATTCAATTTCAATTTAAACGCTTTATCAAGATCAGCAAGCCACATCGGTAATATAACATAATCGATTATGGGATCTGTTGCGACATGTGACGACTCCACTCCTCGGCGTTCTCTTCCTTCCTTAGGAATTGGGGACTAACGGCTTTGACAAAGTCGTCCCTCCATCTCATTCTTCTGTCGCTCATGATGGCGCTACGATCCCGGAGCGCCAATTCTTCTCGGGAAAGGACTCTCACAGACGAGGGAAGAGACGGTGCGAGGAGCAACCGTGCACGGAGGGAGACGAATGAGAGAATGATTGAACAATCGCACAGAAAAAAGCTAGTCCGCCGGGCGGGATCGAACCCGCCTTTCTTTTCTGTAGTTCTCAAGAGTCGTAAACCGGATGTACTTGTTAACGCTTACAAGATATACATTAAATCTATTGTAGAACACTGTACAACTGTTTACTTCCCACATTTCGCTAAGGACATAGCTGTACTAGAGAAGGTTCAAAATTATTTTACGCGTCGCGTTTTTCGCCGGTGCTTTGGTTGTTCGTTTAATAATATGCCAAGTAGTCAGACGAGAAACAATCAACTAGGCCTAGTATCTCTTCTCTCTGTTAGAGAATCTAACGACCTCAAACTACTTCTGAAACTGATATTTGGGAAAAAAGTACTCTCTGACAGGACGCACCACAACTTTGAAAGAAGAGCGTCCAACACTAGAGGCGCACTTTTCAAAATAATCCACCCCGCTCCAAGAACTATTTGCAGAAGAACTGCCTTCTCTATACGATCAGCTCGTATATTCACCGAAATTAATAGAGTTGATGAATGATATATTTTTGCCTGGATGTAATCTGCATTGTTTCACCTGTTTATGTAATTCAAGCAATTCAATTGTTTAATCTCTCGTACCACGTGATTAATTTATGCGTTGCTGCATGTAATGTTTTCACGTAATAAAATTGAATTGAACCCAGACCATCTCGACTCAAACCGGGAGCGCGTGTTACCATTACAAAACGGGGACACATTGCTATTCCGTGCGATAGTGTTATATGAAAGGCTCATATGCCTTGTTCTCTTAGTCACGCATGCTTATCAAGCGATTGCGTCATGAATGGAGCGTAACTGCAGAGTTCACGATTAAGAGAGAAGAGAGATGGAAGATGAATGATAAATCTTCAAATTCTAAGTTACACAGTTTAAAGGCAGTGACGCCTGGTTGAGATGACAAATGATTGAGCTATCGCACAGAAAAAAGCTAGTCCGCCGGGCGGAATCGAACCCAGACCATCTCGACTCAAACCGGGAGCGCGTGTTACCATTACACCACGGGGCCACATTGCTATTCCGTGCGATAGTGTTATATGAAAGGCTCATATGCCTTGTTCTCTTAGTCACGCATGCTTATCAAGCGATTGTGTCATGAATGGAGCGTAACTCCAGAGTTCACGATTAAGACAGAAGAGAGATGGAAGATGAATGATAAATCTTCAATTTCTAAGTTACACAGTTTGAAGGCAGTGAGCCTGGTTGAGATGACAAATGATTGAACTATCGCACAGAAAAAAGCTAGTCCGCCGGGCGGGATCGAACCCAGACCATCCCGACTCAAACCGGGAGCGCGTGTTACCATTACACCACGGGGACATATATATAATCGACATTACACAATGTAAAATATAATGAATAAAGTTCAAAAGAAGATCAATGATAATGATGAAGGAACCACATTACTTTTTTCATAATGTGGTTTCTTCATCAAGTTCCTCCAGTAAATTTCCCTCATGAGTTTTGCTAATGAAACGCTCGGCTGATATCGAGAAAAAAAAATCACTCGAAATTCTGCTGAACATTCGGAAACCCGCACACCAAAACAATTGAATCTAACATTAAGAGAGGTACTCTCCATTGAAATACCAGCCTTAAGAGCCTGTCACGGATGGAGCCGGATCATCCAGTCCAGAATCGAGCGCGACCTCAGGTGGCGGATAGAGGGACGCCTCCCTATGAAGAATTCGTGCTGGGAGGTAGCGGGAGAAATCCCCCCGCGGACCAAAACTGGGTAGTATAGCTCGTCAAAGGAGGGCGATGCCGGACCGGCCTATGCATGCCACCGGATAAAAATTCAGCCGATACTCCACTATACTTTTCAATGGCGAGTCGAGGCGCCAGTCAAATAGCCTCTTGCCTATCTCCGGTCAACGACAGGCGAGACGTCTCTACTCCCACCAAAAACGATGCTAGGCCGGCTTGACCACCAACTCACAAGGCCTATAGCATGAACAGGTTGCTACAACGATGTCCGCCTTCACAAGGTGCAGCATGACAGTCTCAGGACTGCAAAGGACTTCAAAACCCTTCTCCGGACGCATCTTGTCCGAAGAACACGAGAACTTCTCTTATTTTTGAATGATCTCTTGAATGATCTCCGTTCTCATTGAATGATCTCCGTTCATTGAATGATCTCCGTTCTCTATGAGTGGTGACCCTTCCCGAGCTCTGCCAATTGATGGCAAATCTCCTCCTAATCTTTGCAACCTCCCCATTCCCACAGTCTCTCTTCCGTTCATCGATAGTCTTGTCCGAGAAACGCTGACAAAAGTTATGCAGCCGCTTCAACAGATGATACTTGCTCAGTCCCAACAGATTTCTGACATGAACAAAGTAATTCTGGATCAGTCACAGCAACTTCTACGGATTAGTGAAGAAATGCAATCCATAAAGTCATCTGTCTCTCCGGCCACACTTAGACCCCACTTGTATTCAGCTATCGTCGAATCCACTTATCGAGACAAGGATATGCTCATAGGAAAAGGTAAACGAGCTGTTATTATCGGACTTCCAGAAGGCAAGTCAGAGGATGATACGTGTTGCAAAGACAAAGATCTTATCTCACGTCTTATCATCAGACTCAATTCAGCGGACCTTATTGACGACCTAGAGAACGGTAATATCAATCATCATCGTCACCCAATTGATCGCCCACGTCTCTCTGCTCCTCATGGCCGTCCCATGAAAATTGAGTTTTCAATTTCAATTTTATTACGTGAAAACATTACATGCAGCAACGCATAAATTAATCACGTGGTACGAGATTAAACAATTGAATTGTTTGAAATACATAAATAGGTGAAACAATGCAGATTACATCCAGGCAAACATATATCATTCATCAATACTATTAATTTCGGTGAATATACGAGCTGATCGTATAGAGAAGGCATTTCTTCTGCAAATAGTTCTCGGAGCAGGGTGGATTATTTTGAAAAATGCGCCTCTAGTGTTGGACGCTCTTATTTCAAAGTTGTGGTGCGTCCTGTCAGAGAGTACTTTTTTCCCAAATATCAGTTTCAAGAGTAGTTTGAGGTCGTTAGATTCTCTAACAGAGAGAAGAGATACTAGGCCTAGTTGATTGTTTCTCGTCTGACTACTTGGCATATTATTAAACGAACAACCAAAGCACCGGCGAAAAACGCGACGCGTAAAATAATTTTGAACCTTCTCTAGTACAGCTATGTCCTTAGCGAAATGTGGGGAGTAAACAGTTGTACAGTGTTCTACAATAGATTTAATGTATATCTTGTAAGCGTTAACAAGTACATCCGGTTTACGACTCTTGAGAACTTTAAGAATAAGATGACATTTACGCTTTGCTTTCTGAGCTATTGTTGAGCAATGAGCAGAAAAAGTCAACTTGTTGTCTACAATAAATCCTAAATCACGAATCTCGTTGAGGTAGGGTAGGGAGTGACTATTTATAGAATATGGAAAATGAGGGGAACTCTGGGTACCAATTCTTAACACAGCACATTTTGGTAGAGATAAAGGTAATTGCCAAGCGTCGCACCACTCCACTATGGTATCAATCGAGTGTTGCAGTGTTGTATGAGAGTCTGTTTTAGAAAAAGATTTATAAACTTTCATGTCGTCTGCAAAAACTTTAATTTTACAATTAGAAGAAGTTATCATATTCACTATATCAGATGTATAAATGATGAATAATAATGGGCCTAAGACACTGCCTTGGGGAACACCACTGGTAACCATGAAACTATTAGAAAGTGATTGATTAACTCGAACTTGGTAGGTTCTATTACCTAAATAAGCTTCGATCCACGAAATAATTCTGGGAGGGAGTTGAATGGACTTTAGTTTATAAATAAGTTTAGAGTGAGAAACTTTATCGAAGGCTTTCTCAAAATCGAAATAAATGATATCTGTGAACTTTTTCTGGTCTACGGCTACAGAACAGTCTTCAAGGAACAGTAACATCAACTGTTCTATTGATCTCTTATGGCGAAACCCGAATTGATCATCTGGCAAAATCTGGTTTATCTCACAATGTTTCTCTATTTCTTTACTCAACACTTTCTCGAATATACGGGAAAATAGTGATGTTATACTGATGGGACGGTAATTGGAAGGACTACTGTAAGGAGGCTTCTTCTTAACTGGTGTGACTATGGAATGTTTCCATCTGTTCGGGATTTCAGATGTAAGGAAAGAATGGTTATAAATTATTTCAAGCGGAATAGACAGAGGGACAGCGATTTTCTTGATAAAAAGCATATTCAGATGATCTGGGGTAGTACAAGAAGACATTGGGTATTTCTCTATTAGTCTACAAATATCATGACGCGTAAACAAGGGTTCTTCTAGAGAGGATGCTCTCAAGACTGAATTATGAGAGAGTGGAGGAAGCTTACCATTGTCTATGGTGTATGACTTTTGGAAGAATTCTCCAAGAAGATTTGCTTTTTCTAAGTCTTTAGATACTGAGATGCCGAGTTCATTCACCAAAGTGTCGACACCGCTTTGTTTCTGGGATGTATTAGACCTTATATACTTGAAGAACAAGTTTTTGTTCTTACTATTAACAATGTTCTTTTCTACATTTAGGTTGAATTTATCTACAAACTTTTTGCATTTCTTACTGGCTTTAACATAAATGTCATAGTCCTCACTTAGTCCACTAGAAATATAGTTGTTCCAGAAGAGAAAACGCTTTTCTTGAGCTCTCTGAATATGCGTTGGAAGAGATGCATGGGTCGCTAGAGAGACCTTCTGGATAGGAGCGAATTGCTCGGAAAAGTCCTCTAGTATGGATAGTAACAATTCGTACATTGAGTCTGTATCTTTGATGGGGTTGAATAAGCAATGCCAATCTAAATTACATAATGAAGGGAGTAATAAGGAATAGTTTATTTTACTGTATATGCGTCGATACGAGTAAAGAGGAATTTCGTGGAATAGGGAAAGTTCGAAACTGATTGATTCGTGGTCTGAATTACTGAATGAGGGAGTGACACATGGGTTCTTCAATAAATCTTTGCTATTGGAGAGGAGGAGGTCTAGAATGTGTGATCCTCTCGTAGGGCATCTAATATATTGATTCATCTGAGTGGCTGAGCAAAATTCAAGAAATGATTTGGAAGCGGGATTCGATGACGCTAGAGGGAATTTATTCCAGTCTATGTCGGGTAAGTTAAAATCTCCCATTATAATACATGGGTGGTTGCAGGTGACTAGATCAATCAAGAGGTTTAATAACCTCTCGCTTTTCGGTGTGTTTATATGAGGGACTCGATATAGACTAATGAAACGTATCACGTGAGATTCTATTTCAATATCAATAGCTAGGATTTCATGAGAATTCTTGATTGATTGAGAATAGATAATTTTGAATGATAATAAGGAGTGTATGAGAAATAGCACTCCCCCGCCATTAGTTATTTCGCTCCTATCACATCGAACAATGTTATATTGAGAGATGAAGGAGGAGAGAACAAAAGAGTCCGGGTAACTATCCGATAGCCATGTCTCACAAAAAGAAATTATAGAGTATCTCTTTGACAGCAAAAGTTGTAGATCATTAATCTTATTCACTAGAGATCTAACATTTGCGAAATAACAATTCACGTGACTTGTGGAAGACCGGCGATTTTGGTCTAGTTTAAAGAACGATTAGGACGAGGTGACATGAATCTTCGAGGAGGTTCAATACGCTGAGATGTTCTATAAGGGGAGTGATTTGGATGATTGATATTCTTCTGATGTATAGTGAAGTTTGAATGTCGCATAGGGGGACGGGAAAGAGGTATATCAAGAAGAGGTCGCGGAGATTTTGAGACAAGGGGGGCGGCGAAATGGGGTATGTATGGTTTCGGTTTCGAGCGGTCTTTTTGCCAGACAAAGACAGCGCGATCATAGGCACGCTCACACTTGGTCTGTGAGTGCCTTATGTAAAGGTTGTGTTTTTGGAGAAGAAATGCTTTGGAAAGCACGGCTTGTTGGAAGTCGACAGTTGGCAAAACAATTTTGACTGGGCGAGGATTGGAGTGACGAGGGTTAGCAGGGAGATTTGATGGCATACGATAAACCTTCTCCGGAATTGCTTGGATGTCAAGATCATTCAAGATCTTCCGGACGTTGTAGAGGTCATCATCGGCTCGGCTGGCAGCAGATGAGGAGGTAGATTCAGGGAGTCGGAAAAGCACAACTGAACGATATCTTTCTCTTCTATCGGCTATTTCATTCGCAGACTCAAAGTAGCGGAATGAGGGGTCCGAGATCGGAGGAGGCTTCGGAACAGGAGTCGGTGCGGTCTTTGGAGCTGGGTGGGATGGCGTTAATTCTTTCTGTTGTTTCATTATATTCAAAATATCTCTATTTTGAGAACCAATGTCAGAAACAAGTGTTGCGACAAGATCTTTCAAAGATGAAATAGCCTCGTTTTGCTGATGTATCTGCTCTTCGAATCCGATGCATTTCTGCTCCAGTTCTTCGTTGCGAGCGATGACAGTTTGGACCATTCGCTGAAGATCTTCTATTGAACCAGTACCGATATCAGCTTTTCTTCTTGACGGGCGAATCCTGTTAACAAGAGAAGCCAGCGGGGACATTTGAGTATTTTCTGATGGCGAAGACATTCTAGACTTGAACGTAGATTTGCTTCGGAAAGAAGCGATGAGTTAGAATGAATATTCTCGAATCTGACTTACTCAATTTGGTGCCATTTGAAGAGATTGTAACCTTGGCACTAGGTTTTCGCCGCAAGTTGATTCAGTTCCACTTTCAGAGTTGGAGTCGATAGAGAACTTTTCTTGGGGTGACCGCTAAGTAGCGAGGAAACAGGCAAGAATGAGGAAACAGGCAAGAATGTTTTCTTCGCTTGGAAAGCGTAACCTTTTTCTGGAACTTTGCAGAAAGGCGAAACACCCTTTTCCTAAAGGATGTTACTCCCGAGCTGACCTCTCGCCGGCAGAGCTTCAAGCCGAGAGAGACTGCATCCGAATATCCACTAACCCATCTTTTCCCCCTGCCAAAGTGGTCGATGCTCACCTAATCCCTGCCTTTCCTCGTTTTGCCCAGTCTTACAAACGAGTACCCTATCGACCAATTTCCCCTCCTCCCGCCTCTTCGTCACTATCCCCCTTAGCCAGTTCAACTCAACACTCCCAAATGCCATCGTCTTCGCTGGTGAACTCTGGGGCCCGGTCGACATCTACATTCGAGGCTTCTTCAACTGACTTTCCTTCTCTGGCGGAAAGCTCCGTGAAGCCGCTACAAGTCAGAAGCAGACGCAATACCAGAAACGCCGAAGAATCTGCCTCATGCCCCAGAAAGTCAGACGAATTTGTTTCCAGAAGAAGAAATGTTAGGAAAACCTCTCGTTATTCACCATAGGATAAGTCGGATAAAAGAGCTAGAAAAGAAGTAATCAAATGCTTGTATTTCAACTGTAGATCAGTGATGAATAAGCTATATGATCTTTACTTTCTTCTTCGTTGCTGTAAATATCACATTCTCTTACTATCTGAGACATGGATGCACAGTGAGCTTCCCGACTCCATTCTAACCGATAGTTTACCCTTCACGGTATTCAGAGGTGACAGATTGGCACAAAGAGGAGGAGGCGTAGCCATTCTAGTAGATAATGCCATCTCCTCATCTTTAGTTGTTCAATATAGCAAGGCTCAGTGCGAGGGGTTAGTAATAGACATTTATCCTAACACATCTTTCTCGTTTGCTTTCTCGGCCATTAGACTGATTAATATATATCGATCTCCTAGCTGTGGAGTAGAAAATACAAAGGATCTCTGCTCGTTTATCACCTCTCATGTTACTGAAGTATTTCCCACCATTCTGTGCGGAGACATGAACCTCCCCAAGATAGACTAGGCAAATCTCACCGCTCCCAATACATGTAGTATATCTCTTGCATTCTTAAACATGACATGCGACAACAATCTTAAACAACTCGTACTTTCTCCCACTAGACTTCAAAATACACTCGATTGCCTGCTCTGTAATTAAAATATCATAAAAGACTGTATTGTCAGGCCTCCCTTCTCCACCAGCGATCATGCCTCAATATATTTTGAAATCAGAGATAGAGCCAAGCGTATTATCACAAGCACCAGCTCATCGTTAGACTGTAAAAAGGCAGATTGGGAAATAATCAACTCAGACCTCTTTAGCATCGACTGGACTTACATGCTCTCAAACCTAACTATTGACGAAAGTGTCGATAAATTAACCAACATCATCCAATTCATAATGGATAATAGGATTCCAAAAAATAATAATGTCAAAACACATTTGAAATATCCCCCCAAGATAAGAAGATTATACAGCTTCCTACAGAGAAGTAACAAACGAAACCATCTCTCCATTACGTCATTACGCACATCCAAGAAACTTCACAAAGAACTAGTCAAATTCGAGGTTCTTAGGGAAGACAAGCTTAAGTTCCCGAGAAACTATAAGGTATTCTTCAGAACTATATCCAACCGCGTTAAAAGCAACACATCTATTCCTGCTCTCATAGTGAACAATAAACCAACTACTATCCCCTTCGAACAAGCAACTCACTTCGCCGAGTATTTTGATAAGTTACAACCCTTACCAATCAGTGGACCCCTTCAGATCTCTCGCCCGAATTTTCACCTCGACGACATTAATGACATCCCCCCTTTTGAGGTGAACTCCATTCTGAAACGAATAGCTCCGAAACTGAACTCTTCCCCTGACTTTATTCCAAGTAGACTACTCAAAAATTGTCTGGACTCACTGGCCATACCTCTCTCCATCATTTTCACCAACTCACTAACCTTAGGGCACTACCCTCTGGCCTGGAAAAAAGGAATAATCAAACCAGTTCATAAAAAAGGGCCCCGCTCTCAGATCGAAAATTATCGTCCTATCACTATGGTGTGCTCTATGTCAAAGGTATTCGAGAGACTGATCTTCAATATAACTTATCAATATCTGGAAACCAATGGCATACTACATCCCAAACAACATGGTTTCCGTCGGAGACGGTCCACGGTAACATCCCTGGTAGAGGCTCATTCCATTTACCTCACGCTTCAGAATAAAAAAAAAGACTTTGACATCTGTCTAGTCGACTTTTCACGGGCTTTCGACTCTGTAAACATAAGATTTCTTGTTCACAAACTTGAAAAAGTGGGAATAACGGGCAACCTCCTCTATCTTATCCGTTCTTTTCTCACGAGCAGGTCCTCGAAAGTCTCAATCGGAGATACATTATCAGGCCCTAAAGTATACAACAGTGGTGTTCCCCAGGGGAGTTGCCTTGGACCCCTCCTCTTTTCAATATTTATAAATGATATCATGGAGCACATAGAGCCAGATGTCCATGGTTTTCTATATGCCGATGACCTCAAATTTTTTTCCAAAAACAGAGACTCTCTTCAGAAAAGTCTGGATTCCATTTCCGATTACTCACTGACCTGGGGACTTGTGATATCAACTCAAAAATGCTTTATCATGCACTGTGGTCCTAGGAATCCAAAAGTAACATATAACCTAGAAGACAATATCATACCAACTACTTCATTAGTGAAAGATCTTGGCATTACATTTCAGGAAGATATCACATTCTCTAAACATATTGAACTAACCTCCCTAAAGTCCCAAAAATGTATAAACATGATCTTCAGAGCCTTTAAAACCAAATCAATTAAAGTTCTGCTCAGAATATACACCACATACATAAGACCCCTTATTGAATATGGGAGTGAGGTATGGTCCCCAGTAACTATCGGTCTCGTTAACTGCATAGAAAAAGTGCAAAGATCATTTACACGAAGGTTACTACAAAGGGCCGGATTACCCAAAATGAGTTATGTTGCTAGACTGAATTTTCTTTCCATCTCCTCGCTTGAATATAGAAGAAATGTGGCCGATCTTGTGTTCATCCATAAATGTCTGCACGGAAATATTCAAGTAGATTACTCAAATATGTTTAAACTTTGCCCATCGCCTTATTCGCTGAGAGAATCGAATAACTACAGAATATGCTTGCCGTGTAAATATCAAAGCAGAACAAGCACTTGTGCTTCAAGAATGATTAATGTCTGGAATAAGTTACCTTGTTCTTTGGTTTCTACGAGCTCTTCTAGCATTTTTAGAAATGAACTTATCAAGCTTGATTGTGAGACCATTGTCACCAACTCTAGAATACATTTTTAATTCAAGTGCTTTGTTTCTTCAAATGTTTTGTTTCTGTTTCTCCTCTTTTTTCCATTATATTTGTGTTCTCGGTTAGCACTCGAATGATAAAGAGTGAGTTGAATTTTTGGAATTTCAAGTTATTATTGCGGATGAATAGTTCTTAATTGCTGATGAATAGTTCACAACTGAAGATACAAGCTTTGCTTTCTTTGCTTTTTTTGTGTGCTTTCCTATTTTCCTAAAATTAAATGTTCCTCATTGTTCTTGTCATATTTAGATCTCACTTTTCATAACCTTCACTGAATTCACTTTTCTTGTGACAGTGTCATCTGTTTCGTCACTTAACATTATGTTTTGTTTCAAGCGGAATAAAGAATTGAATTGAATTGAATTGAATTATTAAAGAGAGTGTTCATAACCAAGTCTTCGATGCGGGATGCTTGCCGGCAACAACAACAACAACAACAGTTGACAAACATGTAAAAAACAAAAATGTTGCTTACAACACCCGGGATTCCCAAGCCGTCTCCGATCTAAGTACTAACCGGGCCCAGCGTTGCTTAACATGCCAGTTCGGACGGGATGGCGCGTTCTCAACGCGGTATGGTCGTTAGCGAAAGAAGTAGTTTCACTTGAAGATTCATCCTTTCAGTTCTCGCCTTTTTTCAGAGAATGTGTTTTTTCATACAGAAATAAGCAAAATGTTCTCAGAGTGCGATAAAATGCACAACAGTTGATAAACATGTAAAAAACAAAAATGTTGCTTACAACACCCGGGATTCCCAAGCCGTCTCCGATCCAAGTACTAACCGGGCCCAGCGTTGCATAACTTGCCAGATCGGACGGGATGGCGTGTTTTCAACGCGGTATGGTCGTAAGCGAAAGAAGTTGTTTCACTTGAAGATTCATCCTTTCAGTTCTCGCGTTTTTTCAGAGAATGTGTTTTTTCATACAGAAATAAGCAAAATGTTTTCATAGTGCGATAAACATGCACAACAGTTGACAAACATGTAAAAAACAAAAATGTTGCTTACAACACCCGGGATTCCCAAGCCGTCTCCGATCCAAGTACTAACCGGGCCCAGCGTTGCTTAACTTGCCAGATCGGACGGGATGGCGTGTTCTCAACGCGGTATGGTCGTAAGCGAAAGAAGTTGTTTCACTTGAAGATTCATCCTTTCAGTTCTCGCATTTTTTCAGAGAATGTGTTTTTTCATACAGAAATAAGCAAAATGTTCTCAGAGTGCGATAAACATGCACAACAGTTGACAAACATGTAAAAAACAAAAATGTTGCTTACAACACCCGGGATTCCCAAGCCGTCTCCAATCCAAGTACTAACCGGGCCCAGCGTTGCTTAACATGCCAGATCGGACGGGATGGCGCGTTCTCAACGCGGTATGGTCGTAAGCGAAAGAAGTAGTTTCACTTGAAGATTCATCCTTTCAGTTCTCGCCTTTTTTCAGAGAATGTGTTTTTTCATACAGAAATAAGCAAAATGTTCTCAGAGTGCGATAAAAATGCACAACAGTTGATAAACATGTAAAAAACAAAAATGTTGCTTACAACACTCGGGATTCCCAAGCCGTCTCCGATCCAATTACTAACCGGGCCCAGCGTTGCTTAACTTGCCAGATCGGACGGGATGGCGTGTTTTCAACGCGGTATGGTCGTAAGCGAAAGAAGTTGTTTCACTTGAAGATTCATCCTTTCAGTTCTCGCCTTTTTTCAGAGAATGTGTTTTTTCATACAGAAATAAGCAAAATGTTCTCAGAGTGCGATAAAAATGCACAACAGTTGATAAACATGTAAAAAACAAAAATGTTGCTTACAACACCCGGGATTCCCAAGCCGTCTCCGATCCAAGTACTAACCGGGCCCAGCGTTGCTTAACTTGCCAGATCGGACGGGATGGCGTGTTTTCAACGCGGTATGGTCGTGAGCGAAAGAAGTTGTTTCACTTGAAGATTCATCCTTTCAGTTCTCGCGTTTTTTCAGAGAATGTGTTTTTTTCATACAGAAATAAGCAAAATGTTTTCACAGTGCGATAAACATGCACAACAGTTGACAAACATGTAAAAAACAAAAATGTTACTTACAACACCCGGGATTCCCAAGCCGTCTCCGATCTAAGTACTAACCGGGCCCAGCGTTGCTTAACTTGCCTGATCGGACGGGATGGCGTGTTCTCAACGCGGTATGGTCGTAAGCGAAAGAAGTTGTTTCACTTGAAGATTCATCCTTTCAGTTCTCGCGTTTTTTCAGAGAATGTGTTTTTTGATACAAAAATAAGCAAAATGTTCTCAGAGTGCGATAAAAATGCACAACAGTTGATAAACATGTAAAAAACAAAAATGTTGCTTACAACACCCGGGATTCCCAAGCCGTCTCCGATCTAAGTACTAACCGGGCCCAGCGTTGCTTAACTTGCCTGATCGGACGGGATGGCGTGTTCTCAACGCGGTATGGTCGTAAGCGAAAGAAGTTGTTTCACTTGAAGATTCATCCTTTCAGTTCTCGCGTTTTTTCAGAGAATGTGTTTTTTGATACAAAAATAAGCAAAATGTTCTCAGAGTGCGATAAACATGCACAACAGTTGACAAATATGTAAAAAAAAACAAAAATTTTGCTTACAACACCCGGGATTCCCAAGCCGTCTCCGATCCAAGTACTAACCGGGCCCAGCGTTGCTTAACTTGCCAGATCGGACGGGATGGCGTGTTTTCAACGCGGTATGGTCGTAAGCGAAAGAAGTTGTTTCACTTGAAGATTCATCCTTTCAGTTCTCGCGTTTTTTCAGAGAATGTGTTTTTTTCATACAGAAATAAGCAAAATGTTTTCACAGTGCGATAAACATGCACAACAGTTGACAAACATGTAAAAAACAAAAATGTTGCTTACAACACCCGGGATTCCCAAGCCGTCTCCGATCTAAGTACTAACCGGGCCCAGCGTTGCTTAACTTGCCAGATCGGACGGGATGGCGTGTTCTCAACGCGGTATGGTCGTAAGCGAAAGAAGTAGTTTCACTTGAAGATTCATCCTTTCAGTTCTCGCCTTTTTTCAGAGAATGTGTTTTTTCATACAGAAATAAGCAAAATGTTCTCAAAGTGCGATAAACATGCACAACAGTTGACAAACATGTGAAAAACAAAAATGTTGCTTACAACACCCGGGATTCCCAAGCCGTCTCCGATCCAAGTACTAACCTGGCCCAGCGTTGCTTAACTTGCCAGATCGGACGGGATGGCGTGTTTTCAACGCGGTATGGTCGTAAGCGAAAGAAGTTGTTTCACTTGAAGATTCATCCTTTCAGTTCTCGCGTTTTTTCAGAGAATGTGTTTTTTCATACAGAAATAAGCAAAATGTTCTCAGAGTGCGATAAAAATGCACAACAGTTGATAAATATGTAAAAAACAAAAATGTTGCTTACAACACTCGGGATTCCCAAGCCGTCTCCGATCCAAGTACTAACCGGGCCCAGCGTTGCTTAACTTGCCAGATCGGACGGGATGGCGTGTTTTCAACGCGGTATGGTCGTAAGCGAAAGAAGTTGTTTCACTTGAAGATTCATCCTTTCAGTTCTCGCGTTTTTTCAGAGAATGTGTTTTTTGATACAAAAATAAGCAAAATGTTCTCAGAGTGCGATAAACATGCACAACAGTTGACAAATATGTAAAAAACAAAAAATTTGCTTACAACACCCGGGATTCCCAAGCCGTCTCCAATCCAAGTACTAACCGGGCCCAGCGTTGCTTAACATGCCAGATCGGACGGGATGGCGCGTTCTCAACGCGGTATGGTCGTAAGCGAAAGAAGTAGTTTCACTTGAAGATTCATCCTTTCAGTTCTCGCCTTTTTTCAGAGAATGTGTTTTTTCATACAGAAATAAGCAAAATGTTCTCAGAGTGCGATAAAAATGCACAACAGTTGATAAACATGTAAAAAACAAAAATGTTGCTTACAACACCCGGGATTCCCAAGCCGTCTCCGATCCAAGTACTAACCGGGCCCAGCGTTGCTTAACTTGCCAGATCGGACGGGATGGCGTGTTTTCAACGCGGTATGGTCGTAAGCGAAAGAAGTTGTTTCACTTGAAGATTCATCCTTTCAGTTCTCGCGTTTTTTCAGAGAATGTGTTTTTTTCATACAGAAATAAGCAAAATGTTCTCAGAGTGCGATAAACATGCACAACAGTTGACAAATATGTAAAAAACAAAAATGTTGCTTACAACACCCGGGATTCCCAAGCCGTCTCCAATCCAAGTACTAACCGGGCCCAGCGTTGCTTAACAAGCCAGATCGGACGGGATGGCGCGTTCTCAACGCGGTATGGTCGTAAGCGAAAGAAGTTGTTTCACTTGAAGATTCATCCTTTCAGTTCTCGCGTTTTTTCAGAGAATGTGTTTTTTCGTACAGAAATAAGCAAAATGTTCTCAAAGTGCGATAAACATGCACAACAGTTGACAAACATGTGAAAAACAAAAATGTTGCTTACAACACCCGGGATTCCCAAGCCGTCTCCGATCCAAGTACTAACCTGGCCCAGCGTGGCTTAACTTGCCAGATCGGACGGGATGGCGTGTTTTCAACGCGGTATGGTCGTAAGCGAAAGAAGTTGTTTCACTTGAAGATTCATCCTTTCAGTTCTCGCGTTTTTTCAGAGAATGTGTTTTTTGATACAAAAATAAGCAAAATGTTCTCAGAGTGCGATAAACATGCACAACAGTTGACAAATATGTAAAAAACAAAAAATTTGCTTACAACACCCGGGATTCCCAAGCCGTCTCCAATCCAAGTACTAACCGGGCCCAGCGTTGCTTAACATGCCAGATCGGACGGGATGGCGCGTTCTCAACGCGGTATGGTCGTAAGCGAAAGAAGTAGTTTCACTTGAAGATTCATCCTTTCAGTTCTCGCCTTTTTTCAGAGAATGTGTTTTTTCATACAGAAATAAGCAAAATGTTCTCAGAGTGCGATAAAAATGCACAACAGTTGATAAACATGTAAAAAACAAAAATGTTGCTTACAACACCCGGGATTCCCAAGCCGTCTCCAATCCAAGTACTAACCGGGCCCAGCGTTGCTTAACATGCCAGATCGGACGGGATGGCGCGTTCTCAACGCGGTATGGTCGTAAGCGAAAGAAGTAGTTTCACTTGAAGATTCATCCTTTCAGTTCTCGTGTTTTTTCAGAGAATGTGTTTTTTTCATACAGAAATAAGCAAAATGTTCTCAAAGTGCGATAAACATGCACAACAGTTGACAAATATGTAAAAAAACAAAAATGTTGCTTACAACACCCGGGATTCCCAAGCCGTCTCCAATCCAAGTACTAACCGGGCCCAGCGTTGCTTAACATGCCAGATCGGACGGGATGGCGCGTTCTCAACGCGGTATGGTCGTAAGCGAATGAAGTTGTTTCACTTGAAGATTCATCCTTTCAGTTCTCGCGTTTTTTCAGAGAATGTGTTTTTTCGTACAGAAATAAGCAAAATGTTCTCAAAGTGCGATAAACATGCACAACAGTTGACAAACATGTGAAAAACAAAAATGTTGCTTACAACACCCGGGATTCCCAAGCCGTCTCCGATCCAAGTACTAACCTGGCCCAGCGTGGCTTAACTTGCCAGATCGGACGGGATCGCGTGTTCTCAACGCTGTATGGTCGTAAGCGAAAGAAGTTGTTTCACTTGAAGATTCATCCTTTCAGTTCTCGCGTTTTTTCAGAGAATGTGTTTTTTCATACAGAAATAAGCAAAATGTTCTCAGAGTGCGATAAACATGCACAACAGTTGACAAACATGTAAAAAACAAAAATGTTGCTTACAACACTCGGGATTCCCAAGCAGTCTCCGATCCAAGTACTAACCGGGCCCAGCGTTGCTTAACTTGCCAGATCGGACGGGATGGCGTGTTTTCAACGCGGTATGGTCGTAAGCGAAAGAAGTTGTTTCACTTGAAGATTCATCCTTTCAGTTCTCGCGTTTTTTCAGAGAATGTGTTTTTTGATACAAAAATAAGCAAAATGTTCTCAGAGTGCGATAAACATGCACAACAGTTGACAAATATGTAAAAAACAAAAAATTTGCTTACAACACCCGGGATTCCCAAGCCGTCTCCAATCCAAGTACTAACCGGGCCCAGCGTTGCTTAACATGCCAGATCGGACGGGATGGCGCGTTCTCAACGCGGTATGGTCGTAAGCGAAAGAAGTAGTTTCACTTGAAGATTCATCCTTTCAGTTCTCGCCTTTTTTCAGAGAATGTGTTTTTTCATACAGAAATAAGCAAAATGTTCTCAGAGTGCGATAAAAATGCACAACAGTTGATAAACATGTAAAAAACAAAAATGTTGCTTACAACACCCGGGATTCCCAAGCCGTCTCCGATCCAAGTACTAACCGGGCCCAGCGTTGTTTAACTTGCCAGATCGGACGGGATGGCGTGTTTTCAACGCGGTATGGTCGTAAGCGAAAGAAGTTGTTTCACTTGAAGATTCATCCTTTCAGTTCTCGCGTTTTTTCAGAGAATGTGTTTTTTTCATACAGAAATAAGCAAAATGTTCTCAGAGTGCGATAAACATGCACAACAGTTGACAAATATGTAAAAAACAAAAATGTTGCTTACAACACCCGGGATTCCCAAGCCGTCTCCAATCCAAGTACTAACCGGGCCCAGCGTTGCTTAACATGCCAGATCGGACGGGATGGCGCGTTCTCAACGCGGTATGGTCGTAAGCGAAAGAAGTAGTTTCACTTGAAGATTCATCCTTTCAGTTCTCGCGTTTTTTCAGAGAATGTGTTTTTTCGTACAGAAATAAGCAAAATGTTCTCAAAGTGCGATAAACATGCACAACAGTTGACAAACATGTGAAAAACAAAAATGTTGCTTACAACACCCGGGATTCCCAAGCCGTCTCCGATCCAAGTACTAACCTGGCCCAGCGTGGCTTAACTTGCCAGATCGGACGGGATCGCGTGTTCTCAACGCTGTATGGTCGTAAGCGAAAGAAGTTGTTTCACTTGAAGATTCATCCTTTCAGTTCTCGCGTTTTTTCAGAGAATGTGTTTTTTCATACAGAAATAAGCAAAATGTTCTCAGAGTGCGATAAACATGCACAACAGTTGACAAACATGTAAAAAACAAAAATGTTGCTTACAACACTCGGGATTCCCAAGCAGTCTCCGATCCAAGTACTAACCGGGCCCAGCGTTGCTTAACTTGCCAGATCGGACGGGATGGCGTGTTTTCAACGCGGTATGGTCGTAAGCGAAAGAAGTTGTTTCACTTGAAGATTCATCCTTTCAGTTCTCGCGTTTTTTCAGAGAATGTGTTTTTTGATACAAAAATAAGCAAAATGTTCTCAGAGTGCGATAAACATGCACAACAGTTGACAAATATGTAAAAAACAAAAAATTTGCTTACAACACCCGGGATTCCCAAGCCGTCTCCAATCCAAGTACTAACCGGGCCCAGCGTTGCTTAACATGCCAGATCGGACGGGATGGCGCGTTCTCAACGCGGTATGGTCGTAAGCGAAAGAAGTAGTTTCACTTGAAGATTCATCCTTTCAGTTCTCGCCTTTTTTCAGAGAATGTGTTTTTTCATACAGAAATAAGCAAAATGTTCTCAGAGTGCGATAAAAATGCACAACAGTTGATAAACATGTAAAAAACAAAAATGTTGCTTACAACACCCGGGATTCCCAAGCCGTCTCCGATCCAAGTACTAACCGGGCCCAGCGTTGTTTAACTTGCCAGATCGGAGGGGATGGCGTGTTTTCAATGCGGTATGGTCGTAAGCGAAAGAAGTTGTTTCACTTGAAGATTCATCCTTTCAGTTCTCGCGTTTTTTCAGAGAATGTGTTTTTTGATACAAAAATAAGCAAAATGTTCTCAGAGTGCGATAAACATGCACAACAGTTGACAAATATGTAAAAAACAAAAAATTTGCTTACAACACCCGGGATTCCCAAGCCGTCTCCAATCCAAGTACTAACCGGGCCCAGCGTTGCTTAACATGCCAGATCGGACGGGATGGCGCGTTCTCAACGCGGTATGGTCGTAAGCGAAAGAAGTAGTTTCACTTGAAGATTCATCCTTTCAGTTCTCGCCTTTTTTCAGAGAATGTGTTTTTTCATACAGAAATAAGCAAAATGTTCTCAGAGTGCGATAAAAATGCACAACAGTTGATAAACATGTAAAAAACAAAAATGTTGCTTACAACACCCGGGATTCCCAAGCCGTCTCCGATCCAAGTACTAACCGGGCCCAGCGTTGTTTAACTTGCCAGATCGGAGGGGATGGCGTGTTTTCAATGCGGTATGGTCGTAAGCGAAAGAAGTTGTTTCACTTGAAGATTCATCCTTTCAGTTCTCGCGTTTTTTCAGAGAATGTGTTTTTTTCATACAGAAATAAGCAAAATGTTCTCAGAGTGCGATAAACATGCACAACAGTTGACAAATATGTAAAAAACAAAAATGTTGCTTACAACACCCGGGATTCCCAAGCCGTCTCCAATCCAAGTACTAACCGGGCCCAGCGTTGCTTAACATGCCAGATCGGACGGGATGGCGCGTTCTCAACGCGGTATGGTCGTAAGCGAAAGAAGTTGTTTCACTTGAAGATTCATCCTTTCAGTTCTCGCGTTTTTTCAGAGAATGTGTTTTTTCGTACAGAAATAAGCAAAATGTTCTCAAAGTGCGATAAACATGCACAACAGTTGACAAACATGTGAAAAACAAAAATGTTGCTTACAACAAACGGGATTCCCAAGCCGTCTCCGATCCAAGTACTAACCTGGCCCAGCGTGGCTTAACTTGCCAGATCGGACGGGATGGCGTGTTTTCAACGCGGTATGGTCGTAAGCGAAAGAAGTTGTTTCACTTGAAGATTCATCCTTTCAGTTCTCGCGTTTTTTCAGAGAATGTGTTTTTTGATACAAAAATAAGCAAAATGTTCTCAGAGTGCGATAAACATGCACAACAGTTGACAAATATGTAAAAAACAAAAAATTTGCTTACAACACCCGGGATTCCCAAGCCGTCTCCAATCCAAGTACTAACCGGGCCCAGCGTTGCTTAACATGCCAGATCGGACGGGATGGCGCGTTCTCAACGCGGTATGGTCGTAAGCGAAAGAAGTAGTTTCACTTGAAGATTCATCCTTTCAGTTCTCGCCTTTTTTCAGAGAATGTGTTTTTTCATACAGAAATAAGCAAAATGTTCTCAGAGTGCGATAAAAATGCTCAACAGTTGATAAACATGTAAAAAACAAAAATGTTGCTTACAACACCCGGGATTCCCAAGCCGTCTCCGATCCAAGTACTAACCGGGCCCAGCGTTGCTTAACTTGCCAGATCGGACGGGATGGCGTGTTTTCAACGCGGTATGGTCGTAAGCGAAAGAAGTTGTTTCACTTGAAGATTCATCCTTTCAGTTCTCGCGTTTTTTCAGAGAATGTGTTTTTTTCATACAGAAATAAGCAAAATGTTCTCAGAGTGCGATAAACATGCACAACAGTTGACAAATATGTAAAAAACAAAAATGTTGCTTACAACACCCGGGATTCCCAAGCCGTCTCCAATCCAAGTACTAACCGGGCCCAGCGTTGCTTAACATGCCAGATCGGACGGGATGGCGCGTTCTCAACGCGGTATGGTCGTAAGCGAAAGAAGTTGTTTCACTTGAAGATTCATCCTTTCAGTTCTCGCGTTTTTTCAGAGAATGTGTTTTTTCGTACAGAAATAAGCAAAATGTTCTCAAAGTGCGATAAACATGCACAACAGTTGACAAACATGTGAAAAACAAAAATGTTGCTTACAACACCCGGGATTCCCAAGCCGTCTCCGATCCAAGTACTAACCTGGCCCAGCGTGGCTTAACTTGCCAGATCGGACGGGATGGCGTGTTTTCAACGCGGTATGGTCGTAAGCGAAAGAAGTTGTTTCACTTGAAGATTCATCCTTTCAGTTCTCGCGTTTTTTCAGAGAATGTGTTTTTTGATACAAAAATAAGCAAAATGTTCTCAGAGTGCGATAAACATGCACAACAGTTGACAAATATGTAAAAAACAAAAAATTTGCTTACAACACCCGGGATTCCCAAGCCGTCTCCAATCCAAGTACTAACCGGGCCCAGCGTTGCTTAACATGCCAGATCGGACGGGATGGCGCGTTCTCAACGCGGTATGGTCGTAAGCGAAAGAAGTAGTTTCACTTGAAGATTCATCCTTTCAGTTCTCGCCTTTTTTCAGAGAATGTGTTTTTTCATACAGAAATAAGCAAAATGTTCTCAGAGTGCGATAAAAATGCACAACAGTTGACAAATATGTAAAAAACAAAAATGTTGCTTACAACACCCGGGATTCCCAAGCCGTCTCCAATCCAACTACTAACCGGGCCCAGCGTTGCTTAACTTGCCAGATCGGACGGGATGGCGTGTTTTCAACGCGGTATGGTCGTAAGCGAAAGAAGTTGTTTCACTTGAAGATTCATCCTTTCAGTTCTCGCGTTTTTTCAGAGAATGTGTTTTTTTCATACAGAAATAAGCAAAATGTTCTCAGAGTGCGATAAACATGCACAACAGTTGACAAATATGTAAAAAACAAAAATGTTGCTTACAACACCCGGGATTCCCAAGCCGTCTCCAATCCAAGTACTAACCGGGCCCAGCGTTGCTTAACATGCCAGATCGGACGGGATGGCGCGTTCTCAACGCGGTATGGTCGTAAGCGAAAGAAGTTGTTTCACTTGAAGATTCATCCTTTCAGTTCTCGCGTTTTTTCAGAGAATGTGTTTTTTCGTACAGAAATAAGCAAAATGTTCTCAAAGTGCGATAAACATGCACAACAGTTGACAAACATGTGAAAAACAAAAATGTTGCTCACAACACCCGGGATTCCCAAGCCGTCTCCGATCCAAGTACTAACCTGGCCCAGCGTGGCTTAACTTGCCAGATCGGACGGGATGGCGTGTTTTCAACGCGGTATGGTCGTAAGCGAAAGAAGTTGTTTCACTTGAAGATTCATCCTTTCAGTTCTCGCGTTTTTTTCAGAGAATGTGTTTTTTGATACAAAAATAAGCAAAATGTTCTCAGAGTGCGATAAACATGCACAACAGTTGACAAATATGTAAAAAACAAAAAATTTGCTTACAACACCCGGGATTCCCAAGCCGTCTCCAATCCAAGTACTAACCGGGCCCAGCGTTGCTTAACATGCCAGATCGGACGGGATGGCGCGTTCTCAACGCGGTATGGTCGTAAGCGAAAGAAGTAGTTTCACTTGAAGATTCATCCTTTCAGTTCTCGCCTTTTTTCAGAGAATGTGTTTTTTCATACAGAAATAAGCAAAATGTTCTCAGAGTGCGATAAAAATGCACAACAGTTGATAAACATGTAAAAAACAAAAATGTTGCTTACAACACCCGGGATTCCCAAGCCGTCTCCGATCCAAGTACTAACCGGGCCCAGCGTTGCTTAACTTGCCAGATCGGACGGGATGGCGTGTTTTCAACGCGGTATGGTCGTAAGCGAAAGAAGTTGTTTCACTTGAAGATTCATCCTTTCAGTTCTCGCGTTTTTTCAGAGAATGTGTTTTTTTCATACAGAAATAAGCAAAATGTTCTCAGAGTGCGATAAACATGCACAACAGTTGACAAATATGTAAAAAACAAAAATGTTGCTTACAACACCCGGGATTCCCAAGCCGTCTCCAATCCAAGTACTAACCGGGCCCAGCGTTGCTTAACTTGCCAGATCGGACGGGATGGCGTGTTTTCAACGCGGTATGGTCGTAAGCGAAAGAAGTTGTTTCACTTGAAGATTCATCCTTTCAGTTCTCGCGTTTTTTCAGAGAATGTGTTTTTTTCATACAGAAATAAGCAAAATGTTCTCAGAGTGCGATAAACATGCACAACAGTTGACAAATATGTAAAAAACAAAAATGTTGCTTACAACACCCGGGATTCCCAAGCCGTCTCCAATCCAAGTACTAACCGGGCCCAGCGTTGCTTAACTTGCCAGATCGGACGGGATGGCGTGTTTTCAACGCGGTATGGTCGTAAGCGAAAGAAGTTGTTTCACTTGAAGATTCATCCTTTCAGTTCTCGCGTTTTTTCAGAGAATGTGTTTTTTTCATACAGAAATAAGCAAAATGTTCTCAGAGTGCGATAAACATGCACAACAGTTGACAAATATGTAAAAAACAAAAATGTTGCTTACAACACCCGGGATTCCCAAGCCGTCTCCAATCCAAGTACTAACCGGGCCCAGCGTTGCTTAACATGCCAGATCGGACGGGATGGCGCGTTCTCAACGCGGTATGGTCGTAAGCGAATGAAGTTGTTTCACTTGAAGATTCATCCTTTCAGTTCTCGCGTTTTTTCAGAGAATGTGTTTTTTCGTACAGAAATAAGCAAAATGTTCTCAAAGTGCGATAAACATGCACAACAGTTGACAAACATGTGAAAAACAAAAATGTTGCTTACAACACCCGGGATTCCCAAGCCGTCTCCGATCCAAGTACTAACCTGGCCCAGCGTGGCTTAACTTGCCAGATCGGACGGGATCGCGTGTTCTCAACGCTGTATGGTCGTAAGCGAAAGAAGTTGTTTCACTTGAAGATTCATCCTTTCAGTTCTCGCGTTTTTTCAGAGAATGTGTTTTTTCATACAGAAATAAGCAAAATGTTCTCAGAGTGCGATAAACATGCACAACAGTTGACAAACATGTAAAAAACAAAAATGTTGCTTACAACACCCGGGATTCCCAAGCCGTCTCCGATCCAAGTACTAACCGAGTCCAGCGTTGCTTAGCTTGCCAGATCGGACGGGATGGCGTGTTCTCAACGCGGTATGGTCGTAAGCGAAAGAAGTAGTTTCACTTGAAGATTCATCCTTTCAGTTCTCGCCTTTTTTCAGAGAATGTGTTTTTTCATACAGAAATAAGCAAAATGTTCTCAGAGTGCGATAAAAATGCACAACAGTTGATAAACATGTAAAAAACAAAAATGTTGCTTACAACACCCGGGATTCCCAAGCCGTCTCCGATCCAAGTACTAACCGGGCCCAGCGTTGCTTAACTTGCCAGATCGGACGGGATGGCGTGTTTTCAACGCGGTATGGTCGTAAGCGAAAGAAGTTGTTTCACTTGAAGATTCATCCTTTCAGTTCTCGCGTTTTTTCAGAGAATGTGTTTTTTCGTACAGAAATAAGCAAAATGTTCTCAAAGTGCGATAAACATGCACAACAGTTGACAAACATGTGAAAAACAAAAATGTTGCTTACAACACCCGGGATTCCCAAGCCGTCTCCGATCCAAGTACTAACCTGGCCCAGCGTGGCTTAACTTGCCAGATCGGACGGGATCGCGTGTTCTCAACGCTGTATGGTCGTAAGCGAAAGAAGTTGTTTCACTTGAAGATTCATCCTTTCAGTTCTCGCGTTTTTTCAGAGAATGTGTTTTTTCATACAGAAATAAGCAACATGTTCTCAGAGTGCGATAAACATGCACAACAGTTGACAAACATGTAAAAAACAAAAATGTTGCTTACAACACTCGGGATTCCCAAGCCGTCTCCGATCCAAGTACTAACCGGGCCCAGCGTTGCTTAACTTGCCAGATCGGACGGGATGGCGTGTTTTCAACGCGATATGGTCGTAAGCGAAAGAAGTTGTTTCACTTGAAGATTCATCCTTTCAGTTCTCGCGTTTTTTCAGAGAATGTGTTTTTTGATACAAAAATAAGCAAAATGTTCTCAGAGTGCGATAAACATGCACAACAGTTGACAAATATGTAAAAAACAAAAAATTTGCTTACAACACCCGGGATTCCCAAGCCGTCTCCAATCCAAGTACTAACCGGGCCCAGCGTTGCTTAACATGCCAGATCGGACGGGATGGCGCGTTCTCAACGCGGTATGGTCGTAAGCGAAAGAAGTAGTTTCACTTGAAGATTCATCCTTTCAGTTCTCGCCTTTTTTCAGAGAATGTGTTTTTTCATACAGAAATAAGCAAAATGTTCTCAGAGTGCGATAAAAATGCACAACAGTTGATAAACATGTAAAAAACAAAAATGTTGCTTACAACACCCGGGATTCCCAAGCCGTCTCCGATCCAAGTACTAACCGGGCCCAGCGTTGCTTAACTTGCCAGATCGGACGGGATGGCGTGTTTTCAACGCGGTATGGTCGTAAGCGAAAGAAGTTGTTTCACTTGAAGATTCATCCTTTCAGTTCTCGCGTTTTTTCAGAGAATGTGTTTTTTTCATACAGAAATAAGCAAAATGTTCTCAGAGTGCGATAAACATGCACAACAGTTGACAAATATGTAAAAAACAAAAATGTTGCTTACAACACCCGGGATTCCCAAGCCGTCTCCAATCCAAGTACTAACCGGGCCCAGCGTTGCTTAACATGCCAGATCGGACGGGATGGCGTGTTTTCAACGCGGTATGGTCGTAAGCGAAAGAAGTTGTTTCACTTGAAGATTCATCCTTTCAGTTCTCGCGTTTTTTCAGAGAATGTGTTTTTTGATACAAAAATAAGCAAAATGTTCTCAGAGTGCGATAAACATGCACAACAGTTGACAAATATGTAAAAAACAAAAAATTTGCTTACAACACCCGGGATTCCCAAGCCGTCTCCAATCCAAGTACTAACCGGGCCCAGCGTTGCTTAACATGCCAGATCGGACGGGATGGCGTGTTTTCAACGCGGTATGGTCGTAAGCGAAAGAAGTTGTTTCACTTGAAGATTCATCCTTTCAGTTCTCGCGTTTTTTCAGAGAATGTGTTTTTTGATACAAAAATAAGCAAAATGTTCTCAGAGTGCGATAAACATGCACAACAGTTGACAAATATGTAAAAAACAAAAAATTTGCTTACAACACCCGGGATTCCCAAGCCGTCTCCAATCCAAGTACTAACCGGGCCCAGCGTTGCTTAACATGCCAGATCGGACGGGATGGCGCGTTCTCAACGCGGTATGGTCGTAAGCGAAAGAAGTAGTTTCACTTGAAGATTCATCCTTTCAGTTCTCGCCTTTTTTTCAGAGAATGTGTTTTTTCATACAGAAATAAGCAAAATGTTCTCAGAGTGCGATAAACATGCACAACAGTTGACAAACATGTAAAAAACAAAAATGTTGCTTACAACACCCGGGATTCCCAAGCCGTCTCCGATCCAAGTACTAACCGAGTCCAGCGTTGCTTAGCTTGCCAGATCGGACGGGATGGCGTGTTCTCAACGCGGTATGGTCGTAAGCGAAAGAAGTAGTTTCACTTGAAGATTCATCCTTTCAGTTCTCGCCTTTTTTCAGAGAATGTGTTTTTTCATACAGAAATAAGCAAAATGTTCTCAGAGTGCGATAAAAATGCACAACAGTTGATAAACATGTAAAAAACAAAAATGTTGCTTACAACACCCGGGATTCCCAAGCCGTCTCCGATCCAAGTACTAACCGGGCCCAGCGTTGCTTAACATGCCAGATCGGACGGGATGGCGTGTTTTCAACGCGGTATGGTCGTAAGCGAAAGAAGTTGTTTCACTTGAAGATTCATCCTTTCAGTTCTCGCGTTTTTTCAGAGAATGTGTTTTTTGATACAAAAATAAGCAAAATGTTCTCAGAGTGCGATAAACATGCACAACAGTTGACAAATATGTAAAAAACAAAAAATTTGCTTACAACACCCGGGATTCCCAAGCCGTCTCCAATCCAAGTACTAACCGGGCCCAGCGTTGCTTAACATGCCAGATCGGACGGGATGGCGCGTTCTCAACGCGGTATGGTCGTAAGCGAAAGAAGTAGTTTCACTTGAAGATTCATCCTTTCAGTTCTCGCCTTTTTTCAGAGAATGTGTTTTTTCATACAGAAATAAGCAAAATGTTCTCAGAGTGCGATAAACATGCACAACAGTTGACAAACATGTAAAAAACAAAAATGTTGCTTACAACACCCGGGATTCCCAAGCCGTCTCCGATCCAAGTACTAACCGAGTCCAGCGTTGCTTAGCTTGCCAGATCGGACGGGATGGCGTGTTCTCAACGCGGTATGGTCGTAAGCGAAAGAAGTAGTTTCACTTGAAGATTCATCATTTCAGTTCTCGCCTTTTTTCAGAGAATGTGTTTTTTCATACAGAAATAAGCAAAATGTTCTCAGAGTGCGATAAAAATGCACAACAGTTGATAAACATGTAAAAAACAAAAATGTTGCTTACAACACCCGGGATTCCCAAGCCGTCTCCGATCCAAGTACTAACCGGGCCCAGCGTTGCTTAACTTGCCAGATCGGACGGGATGGCGTGTTTTCAACGCGGTATGGTCGTAAGCGAAAGAAGTTGTTTCACTTGAAGATTCATCCTTTCAGTTCTCGCGTTTTTTCAGAGAATGTGTTTTTTTCATACAGAAATAAGCAAAATGTTCTCAGAGTGCGATAAACATGCACAACAGTTGACAAATATGTAAAAAACAAAAATGTTGCTTACAACACCCGGGATTCCCAAGCCGTCTCCAATCCAAGTACTAACCGGGCCCAGCGTTGCTTAACATGCCAGATCGGACGGGATGGCGTGTTTTCAACGCGGTATGGTCGTAAGCGAAAGAAGTTGTTTCACTTGAAGATTCATCCTTTCAGTTCTCGCGTTTTTTCAGAGAATGTGTTTTTTGATACAAAAATAAGCAAAATGTTCTCAGAGTGCGATAAACATGCACAACAGTTGACAAATATGTAAAAAACAAAAAATTTGCTTACAACACCCGGGATTCCCAAGCCGTCTCCAATCCAAGTACTAACCGGGCCCAGCGTTGCTTAACATGCCAGATCGGACGGGATGGCGCGTTCTCAACGCGGTATGGTCGTAAGCGAAAGAAGTAGTTTCACTTGAAGATTCATCCTTTCAGTTCTCGCCTTTTTTCAGAGAATGTGTTTTTTCATACAGAAATAAGCAAAATGTTCTCAGAGTGCGATAAAAATGCACAACAGTTGATAAACATGTAAAAAACAAAAATGTTGCTTACAACACCCGGGATTCCCAAGCCGTCTCCGATCCAAGTACTAACCGGGCCCAGCGTTGCTTAACTTGCCAGATCGGACGGGATGGCATGTTTTCAACGCGGTATGGTCGTAAGCGAAAGAAGTTGTTTCACTTGAAGATTCATCCTTTCAGTTCTCGCGTTTTTTCAGAGAATGTGTTTTTTTCATACAGAAATAAGCAAAATGTTCTCAGAGTGCGATAAACATGCACAACAGTTGACAAATATGTAAAAAACAAAAATGTTGCTTACAACACCCGGGATTCCCAAGCCGTCTCCAATCCAAGTACTAACCGGGCCCAGCGTTGCTTAACATGCCAGATCGGACGGGATGGCGCGTTCTCAACGCGGTATGGTCGTTAGCGAAAGAAGTAGTTTCACTTGAAGATTCATCCTTTCAGTTCTCGCCTTTTTTCAGAGAATGTGTTTTTTCATACAGAAATAAGCAAAATGTTCTCAGAGTGCGATAAAATGCACAACAGTTGATAAACATGTAAAAAACAAAAATGTTGCTTACAACACCCGGGATTCCCAAGCCGTCTCCGATCCAAGTACTAACCGGGCCCAGCGTTGCATAACTTGCCAGATCGGACGGGATGGCGTGTTTTCAACGCGGTATGGTCGTAAGCGAAAGAAGTTGTTTCACTTGAAGATTCATCCTTTCAGTTCTCGCGTTTTTTCAGAGAATGTGTTTTTTCATACAGAAATAAGCAAAATGTTTTCATAGTGCGATAAACATGCACAACAGTTGACAAACATGTAAAAAACAAAAATGTTGCTTACAACACCCGGGATTCCCAAGCCGTCTCCGATCCAAGTACTAACCGGGCCCAGCGTTGCTTAACTTGCCAGATCGGACGGGATGGCGTGTTCTCAACGCGGTATGGTCGTAAGCGAAAGAAGTTGTTTCACTTGAAGATTCATCCTTTCAGTTCTCGCATTTTTTCAGAGAATGTGTTTTTTCATACAGAAATAAGCAAAATGTTCTCAGAGTGCGATAAACATGCACAACAGTTGACAAACATGTAAAAAACAAAAATGTTGCTTACAACACCCGGGATTCCCAAGCCGTCTCCAATCCAAGTACTAACCGGGCCCAGCGTTGCTTAACATGCCAGATCGGACGGGATGGCGCGTTCTCAACGCGGTATGGTCGTAAGCGAAAGAAGTAGTTTCACTTGAAGATTCATCCTTTCAGTTCTCGCCTTTTTTCAGAGAATGTGTTTTTTCATACAGAAATAAGCAAAATGTTCTCAGAGTGCGATAAAAATGCACAACAGTTGATAAACATGTAAAAAACAAAAATGTTGCTTACAACACTCGGGATTCCCAAGCCGTCTCCGATCCAAGTACTAACCGGGCCCAGCGTTGCTTAACTTGCCAGATCGGACGGGATGGCGTGTTTTCAACGCGGTATGGTCGTAAGCGAAAGAAGTTGTTTCACTTGAAGATTCATCCTTTCAGTTCTCGCCTTTTTTCAGAGAATGTGTTTTTTCATACAGAAATAAGCAAAATGTTCTCAGAGTGCGATAAAAATGCACAACAGTTGATAAACATGTAAAAAACAAAAATGTTGCTTACAACACCCGGGATTCCCAAGCCGTCTCCGATCCAAGTACTAACCGGGCCCAGCGTTGCTTAACTTGCCAGATCGGACGGGATGGCGTGTTTTCAACGCGGTATGGTCGTGAGCGAAAGAAGTTGTTTCACTTGAAGATTCATCCTTTCAGTTCTCGCGTTTTTTCAGAGAATGTGTTTTTTTCATACAGAAATAAGCAAAATGTTTTCACAGTGCGATAAACATGCACAACAGTTGACAAACATGTAAAAAACAAAAATGTTGCTTACAACACCCGGGATTCCCAAGCCGTCTCCGATCTAAGTACTAACCGGGCCCAGCGTTGCTTAACTTGCCTGATCGGACGGGATGGCGTGTTCTCAACGCGGTATGGTCGTAAGCGAAAGAAGTTGTTTCACTTGAAGATTCATCCTTTCAGTTCTCGCGTTTTTTCAGAGAATGTGTTTTTTGATACAAAAATAAGCAAAATGTTCTCAGAGTGCGATAAAAATGCACAACAGTTGATAAACATGTAAAAAACAAAAATGTTGCTTACAACACCCGGGATTCCCAAGCCGTCTCCGATCTAAGTACTAACCGGGCCCAGCGTTGCTTAACTTGCCTGATCGGACGGGATGGCGTGTTCTCAACGCGGTATGGTCGTAAGCGAAAGAAGTTGTTTCACTTGAAGATTCATCCTTTCAGTTCTCGCGTTTTTTCAGAGAATGTGTTTTTTGATACAAAAATAAGCAAAATGTTCTCAGAGTGCGATAAACATGCACAACAGTTGACAAATATGTAAAAAAAACAAAAATTTTGCTTACAACACCCGGGATTCCCAAGCCGTCTCCGATCCAAGTACTAACCGGGCCCAGCGTTGCTTAACTTGCCAGATCGGACGGGATGGCGTGTTTTCAACGCGGTATGGTCGTAAGCGAAAGAAGTTGTTTCACTTGAAGATTCATCCTTTCAGTTCTCGCGTTTTTTCAGAGAATGTGTTTTTTTCATACAGAAATAAGCAAAATGTTTTCACAGTGCGATAAACATGCACAACAGTTGACAAACATGTAAAAAACAAAAATGTTGCTTACAACACCCGGGATTCCCAAGCCGTCTCCGATCTAAGTACTAACCGGGCCCAGCGTTGCTTAACTTGCCAGATCGGACGGGATGGCGTGTTCTCAACGCGGTATGGTCGTAAGCGAAAGAAGTAGTTTCACTTGAAGATTCATCCTTTCAGTTCTCGCCTTTTTTCAGAGAATGTGTTTTTTCATACAGAAATAAGCAAAATGTTCTCAAAGTGCGATAAACATGCACAACAGTTGACAAACATGTGAAAAACAAAAATGTTGCTTACAACACCCGGGATTCCCAAGCCGTCTCCGATCCAAGTACTAACCTGGCCCAGCGTTGCTTAACTTGCCAGATCGGACGGGATGGCGTGTTTTCAACGCGGTATGGTCGTAAGCGAAAGAAGTTGTTTCACTTGAAGATTCATCCTTTCAGTTCTCGCGTTTTTTCAGAGAATGTGTTTTTTCATACAGAAATAAGCAAAATGTTCTCAGAGTGCGATAAAAATGCACAACAGTTGATAAATATGTAAAAAACAAAAATGTTGCTTACAACACTCGGGATTCCCAAGCCGTCTCCGATCCAAGTACTAACCGGGCCCAGCGTTGCTTAACTTGCCAGATCGGACGGGATGGCGTGTTTTCAACGCGGTATGGTCGTAAGCGAAAGAAGTTGTTTCACTTGAAGATTCATCCTTTCAGTTCTCGCGTTTTTTCAGAGAATGTGTTTTTTGATACAAAAATAAGCAAAATGTTCTCAGAGTGCGATAAACATGCACAACAGTTGACAAATATGTAAAAAACAAAAAATTTGCTTACAACACCCGGGATTCCCAAGCCGTCTCCAATCCAAGTACTAACCGGGCCCAGCGTTGCTTAACATGCCAGATCGGACGGGATGGCGCGTTCTCAACGCGGTATGGTCGTAAGCGAAAGAAGTAGTTTCACTTGAAGATTCATCCTTTCAGTTCTCGCCTTTTTTCAGAGAATGTGTTTTTTCATACAGAAATAAGCAAAATGTTCTCAGAGTGCGATAAAAATGCACAACAGTTGATAAACATGTAAAAAACAAAAATGTTGCTTACAACACCCGGGATTCCCAAGCCGTCTCCGATCCAAGTACTAACCGGGCCCAGCGTTGCTTAACTTGCCAGATCGGACGGGATGGCGTGTTTTCAACGCGGTATGGTCGTAAGCGAAAGAAGTTGTTTCACTTGAAGATTCATCCTTTCAGTTCTCGCGTTTTTTCAGAGAATGTGTTTTTTTCATACAGAAATAAGCAAAATGTTCTCAGAGTGCGATAAACATGCACAACAGTTGACAAATATGTAAAAAACAAAAATGTTGCTTACAACACCCGGGATTCCCAAGCCGTCTCCAATCCAAGTACTAACCGGGCCCAGCGTTGCTTAACAAGCCAGATCGGACGGGATGGCGCGTTCTCAACGCGGTATGGTCGTAAGCGAAAGAAGTTGTTTCACTTGAAGATTCATCCTTTCAGTTCTCGCGTTTTTTCAGAGAATGTGTTTTTTCGTACAGAAATAAGCAAAATGTTCTCAAAGTGCGATAAACATGCACAACAGTTGACAAACATGTGAAAAACAAAAATGTTGCTTACAACACCCGGGATTCCCAAGCCGTCTCCGATCCAAGTACTAACCTGGCCCAGCGTGGCTTAACTTGCCAGATCGGACGGGATGGCGTGTTTTCAACGCGGTATGGTCGTAAGCGAAAGAAGTTGTTTCACTTGAAGATTCATCCTTTCAGTTCTCGCGTTTTTTCAGAGAATGTGTTTTTTGATACAAAAATAAGCAAAATGTTCTCAGAGTGCGATAAACATGCACAACAGTTGACAAATATGTAAAAAACAAAAAATTTGCTTACAACACCCGGGATTCCCAAGCCGTCTCCAATCCAAGTACTAACCGGGCCCAGCGTTGCTTAACATGCCAGATCGGACGGGATGGCGCGTTCTCAACGCGGTATGGTCGTAAGCGAAAGAAGTAGTTTCACTTGAAGATTCATCCTTTCAGTTCTCGCCTTTTTTCAGAGAATGTGTTTTTTCATACAGAAATAAGCAAAATGTTCTCAGAGTGCGATAAAAATGCACAACAGTTGATAAACATGTAAAAAACAAAAATGTTGCTTACAACACCCGGGATTCCCAAGCCGTCTCCGATCCAAGTACTAACCGGGCCCAGCGTTGCTTAACTTGCCAGATCGGACGGGATGGCGTGTTTTCAACGCGGTATGGTCGTAAGCGAAAGAAGTTGTTTCACTTGAAGATTCATCCTTTCAGTTCTCGTGTTTTTTCAGAGAATGTGTTTTTTTCATACAGAAATAAGCAAAATGTTCTCAAAGTGCGATAAACATGCACAACAGTTGACAAATATGTAAAAAAACAAAAATGTTGCTTACAACACCCGGGATTCCCAAGCCGTCTCCAATCCAAGTACTAACCGGGCCCAGCGTTGCTTAACATGCCAGATCGGACGGGATGGCGCGTTCTCAACGCGGTATGGTCGTAAGCGAATGAAGTTGTTTCACTTGAAGATTCATCCTTTCAGTTCTCGCGTTTTTTCAGAGAATGTGTTTTTTCGTACAGAAATAAGCAAAATGTTCTCAAAGTGCGATAAACATGCACAACAGTTGACAAACATGTGAAAAACAAAAATGTTGCTTACAACACCCGGGATTCCCAAGCCGTCTCCGATCCAAGTACTAACCTGGCCCAGCGTGGCTTAACTTGCCAGATCGGACGGGATCGCGTGTTCTCAACGCTGTATGGTCGTAAGCGAAAGAAGTTGTTTCACTTGAAGATTCATCCTTTCAGTTCTCGCGTTTTTTCAGAGAATGTGTTTTTTCATACAGAAATAAGCAAAATGTTCTCAGAGTGCGATAAACATGCACAACAGTTGACAAACATGTAAAAAACAAAAATGTTGCTTACAACACTCGGGATTCCCAAGCCGTCTCCGATCCAAGTACTAACCGGGCCCAGCGTTGCTTAACTTGCCAGATCGGACGGGATGGCGTGTTTTCAACGCGGTATGGTCGTAAGCGAAAGAAGTTGTTTCACTTGAAGATTCATCCTTTCAGTTCTCGCGTTTTTTCAGAGAATGTGTTTTTTGATACAAAAATAAGCAAAATGTTCTCAGAGTGCGATAAACATGCACAACAGTTGACAAATATGTAAAAAACAAAAAATTTGCTTACAACACCCGGGATTCCCAAGCCGTCTCCAATCCAAGTACTAACCGGGCCCAGCGTTGCTTAACATGCCAGATCGGACGGGATGGCGCGTTCTCAACGCGGTATGGTCGTAAGCGAAAGAAGTAGTTTCACTTGAAGATTCATCCTTTCAGTTCTCGCCTTTTTTCAGAGAATGTGTTTTTTCATACAGAAATAAGCAAAATGTTCTCAGAGTGCGATAAAAATGCACAACAGTTGATAAACATGTAAAAAACAAAAATGTTGCTTACAACACCCGGGATTCCCAAGCCGTCTCCGATCCAAGTACTAACCGGGCCCAGCGTTGTTTAACTTGCCAGATCGGACGGGATGGCGTGTTTTCAACGCGGTATGGTCGTAAGCGAAAGAAGTTGTTTCACTTGAAGATTCATCCTTTCAGTTCTCGCGTTTTTTCAGAGAATGTGTTTTTTTCATACAGAAATAAGCAAAATGTTCTCAGAGTGCGATAAACATGCACAACAGTTGACAAATATGTAAAAAACAAAAATGTTGCTTACAACACCCGGGATTCCCAAGCCGTCTCCAATCCAAGTACTAACCGGGCCCAGCGTTGCTTAACATGCCAGATCGGACGGGATGGCGCGTTCTCAACGCGGTATGGTCGTAAGCGAAAGAAGTTGTTTCACTTGAAGATTCATCCTTTCAGTTCTCGCGTTTTTTCAGAGAATGTGTTTTTTCGTACAGAAATAAGCAAAATGTTCTCAAAGTGCGATAAACATGCACAACAGTTGACAAACATGTGAAAAACAAAAATGTTGCTTACAACACCCGGGATTCCCAAGCCGTCTCCGATCCAAGTACTAACCTGGCCCAGCGTGGCTTAACTTGCCAGATCGGACGGGATGGCGTGTTTTCAACGCGGTATGGTCGTAAGCGAAAGAAGTTGTTTCACTTGAAGATTCATCCTTTCAGTTCTCGCGTTTTTTCAGAGAATGTGTTTTTTGATACAAAAATAAGCAAAATGTTCTCAGAGTGCGATAAACATGCACAACAGTTGACAAATATGTAAAAAACAAAAAATTTGCTTACAACACCCGGGATTCCCAAGCCGTCTCCAATCCAAGTACTAACCGGGCCCAGCGTTGCTTAACATGCCAGATCGGACGGGATGGCGCGTTCTCAACGCGGTATGGTCGTAAGCGAAAGAAGTAGTTTCACTTGAAGATTCATCCTTTCAGTTCTCGCCTTTTTTCAGAGAATGTGTTTTTTCATACAGAAATAAGCAAAATGTTCTCAGAGTGCGATAAAAATGCACAACAGTTGATAAACATGTAAAAAACAAAAATGTTGCTTACAACACCCGGGATTCCCAAGCCGTCTCCGATCCAAGTACTAACCGGGCCCAGCGTTGCTTAACTTGCCAGATCGGACGGGATGGCGTGTTTTCAACGCGGTATGGTCGTAAGCGAAAGAAGTTGTTTCACTTGAAGATTCATCCTTTCAGTTCTCGCGTTTTTTCAGAGAATGTGTTTTTTTCATACAGAAATAAGCAAAATGTTCTCAGAGTGCGATAAACATGCACAACAGTTGACAAATATGTAAAAAACAAAAATGTTGCTTACAACACCCGGGATTCCCAAGCCGTCTCCAATCCAACTACTAACCGGGCCCAGCGTTGCTTAACTTGCCAGATCGGACGGGATGGCGTGTTTTCAACGCGGTATGGTCGTAAGCGAAAGAAGTTGTTTCACTTGAAGATTCATCCTTTCAGTTCTCGCGTTTTTTCAGAGAATGTGTTTTTTTCATACAGAAATAAGCAAAATGTTCTCAGAGTGCGATAAACATGCACAACAGTTGACAAATATGTAAAAAACAAAAATGTTGCTTACAACACCCGGGATTCCCAAGCCGTCTCCAATCCAAGTACTAACCGGGCCCAGCGTTGCTTAACATGCCAGATCGGACGGGATGGCGCGTTCTCAACGCGGTATGGTCGTAAGCGAAAGAAGTTGTTTCACTTGAAGATTCATCCTTTCAGTTCTCGCGTTTTTTCAGAGAATGTGTTTTTTCGTACAGAAATAAGCAAAATGTTCTCAAAGTGCGATAAACATGCACAACAGTTGACAAACATGTGAAAAACAAAAATGTTGCTTACAACACCCGGGATTCCCAAGCCGTCTCCGATCCAAGTACTAACCTGGCCCAGCGTGGCTTAACTTGCCAGATCGGACGGGATGGCGTGTTTTCAACGCGGTATGGTCGTAAGCGAAAGAAGTTGTTTCACTTGAAGATTCATCCTTTCAGTTCTCGCGTTTTTTTCAGAGAATGTGTTTTTTGATACAAAAATAAGCAAAATGTTCTCAGAGTGCGATAAACATGCACAACAGTTGACAAATATGTAAAAAACAAAAAATTTGCTTACAACACCCGGGATTCCCAAGCCGTCTCCAATCCAAGTACTAACCGGGCCCAGCGTTGCTTAACATGCCAGATCGGACGGGATGGCGCGTTCTCAACGCGGTATGGTCGTAAGCGAAAGAAGTAGTTTCACTTGAAGATTCATCCTTTCAGTTCTCGCCTTTTTTCAGAGAATGTGTTTTTTCATACAGAAATAAGCAAAATGTTCTCAGAGTGCGATAAAAATGCACAACAGTTGATAAACATGTAAAAAACAAAAATGTTGCTTACAACACCCGGGATTCCCAAGCCGTCTCCGATCCAAGTACTAACCGGGCCCAGCGTTGCTTAACTTGCCAGATCGGACGGGATGGCGTGTTTTCAACGCGGTATGGTCGTAAGCGAAAGAAGTTGTTTCACTTGAAGATTCATCCTTTCAGTTCTCGCGTTTTTTCAGAGAATGTGTTTTTTTCATACAGAAATAAGCAAAATGTTCTCAGAGTGCGATAAACATGCACAACAGTTGACAAATATGTAAAAAACAAAAATGTTGCTTACAACACCCGGGATTCCCAAGCCGTCTCCAATCCAAGTACTAACCGGGCCCAGCGTTGCTTAACTTGCCAGATCGGACGGGATGGCGTGTTTTCAACGCGGTATGGTCGTAAGCGAAAGAAGTTGTTTCACTTGAAGATTCATCCTTTCAGTTCTCGCGTTTTTTCAGAGAATGTGTTTTTTTCATACAGAAATAAGCAAAATGTTCTCAGAGTGCGATAAACATGCACAACAGTTGACAAATATGTAAAAAACAAAAATGTTGCTTACAACACCCGGGATTCCCAAGCCGTCTCCAATCCAAGTACTAACCGGGCCCAGCGTTGCTTAACTTGCCAGATCGGACGGGATGGCGTGTTTTCAACGCGGTATGGTCGTAAGCGAAAGAAGTTGTTTCACTTGAAGATTCATCCTTTCAGTTCTCGCGTTTTTTCAGAGAATGTGTTTTTTTCATACAGAAATAAGCAAAATGTTCTCAGAGTGCGATAAACATGCACAACAGTTGACAAATATGTAAAAAACAAAAATGTTGCTTACAACACCCGGGATTCCCAAGCCGTCTCCAATCCAAGTACTAACCGGGCCCAGCGTTGCTTAACATGCCAGATCGGACGGGATGGCGCGTTCTCAACGCGGTATGGTCGTAAGCGAATGAAGTTGTTTCACTTGAAGATTCATCCTTTCAGTTCTCGCGTTTTTTCAGAGAATGTGTTTTTTCGTACAGAAATAAGCAAAATGTTCTCAAAGTGCGATAAACATGCACAACAGTTGACAAACATGTGAAAAACAAAAATGTTGCTTACAACACCCGGGATTCCCAAGCCGTCTCCGATCCAAGTACTAACCTGGCCCAGCGTGGCTTAACTTGCCAGATCGGACGGGATCGCGTGTTCTCAACGCTGTATGGTCGTAAGCGAAAGAAGTTGTTTCACTTGAAGATTCATCCTTTCAGTTCTCGCGTTTTTTCAGAGAATGTGTTTTTTCATACAGAAATAAGCAAAATGTTCTCAGAGTGCGATAAACATGCACAACAGTTGACAAACATGTAAAAAACAAAAATGTTGCTTACAACACCCGGGATTCCCAAGCCGTCTCCGATCCAAGTACTAACCGAGTCCAGCGTTGCTTAGCTTGCCAGATCGGACGGGATGGCGTGTTCTCAACGCGGTATGGTCGTAAGCGAAAGAAGTAGTTTCACTTGAAGATTCATCCTTTCAGTTCTCGCCTTTTTTCAGAGAATGTGTTTTTTCATACAGAAATAAGCAAAATGTTCTCAGAGTGCGATAAAAATGCACAACAGTTGATAAACATGTAAAAAACAAAAATGTTGCTTACAACACCCGGGATTCCCAAGCCGTCTCCGATCCAAGTACTAACCGGGCCCAGCGTTGCTTAACTTGCCAGATCGGACGGGATGGCGTGTTTTCAACGCGGTATGGTCGTAAGCGAAAGAAGTTGTTTCACTTGAAGATTCATCCTTTCAGTTCTCGCGTTTTTTCAGAGAATGTGTTTTTTCGTACAGAAATAAGCAAAATGTTCTCAAAGTGCGATAAACATGCACAACAGTTGACAAACATGTGAAAAACAAAAATGTTGCTTACAACACCCGGGATTCCCAAGCCGTCTCCGATCCAAGTACTAACCTGGCCCAGCGTGGCTTAACTTGCCAGATCGGACGGGATCGCGTGTTCTCAACGCTGTATGGTCGTAAGCGAAAGAAGTTGTTTCACTTGAAGATTCATCCTTTCAGTTCTCGCGTTTTTTCAGAGAATGTGTTTTTTCATACAGAAATAAGCAACATGTTCTCAGAGTGCGATAAACATGCACAACAGTTGACAAACATGTAAAAAACAAAAATGTTGCTTACAACACTCGGGATTCCCAAGCCGTCTCCGATCCAAGTACTAACCGGGCCCAGCGTTGCTTAACTTGCCAGATCGGACGGGATGGCGTGTTTTCAACGCGATATGGTCGTAAGCGAAAGAAGTTGTTTCACTTGAAGATTCATCCTTTCAGTTCTCGCGTTTTTTCAGAGAATGTGTTTTTTGATACAAAAATAAGCAAAATGTTCTCAGAGTGCGATAAACATGCACAACAGTTGACAAATATGTAAAAAACAAAAAATTTGCTTACAACACCCGGGATTCCCAAGCCGTCTCCAATCCAAGTACTAACCGGGCCCAGCGTTGCTTAACATGCCAGATCGGACGGGATGGCGCGTTCTCAACGCGGTATGGTCGTAAGCGAAAGAAGTAGTTTCACTTGAAGATTCATCCTTTCAGTTCTCGCCTTTTTTCAGAGAATGTGTTTTTTCATACAGAAATAAGCAAAATGTTCTCAGAGTGCGATAAAAATGCACAACAGTTGATAAACATGTAAAAAACAAAAATGTTGCTTACAACACCCGGGATTCCCAAGCCGTCTCCGATCCAAGTACTAACCGGGCCCAGCGTTGCTTAACTTGCCAGATCGGACGGGATGGCGTGTTTTCAACGCGGTATGGTCGTAAGCGAAAGAAGTTGTTTCACTTGAAGATTCATCCTTTCAGTTCTCGCGTTTTTTCAGAGAATGTGTTTTTTTCATACAGAAATAAGCAAAATGTTCTCAGAGTGCGATAAACATGCACAACAGTTGACAAATATGTAAAAAACAAAAATGTTGCTTACAACACCCGGGATTCCCAAGCCGTCTCCAATCCAAGTACTAACCGGGCCCAGCGTTGCTTAACATGCCAGATCGGACGGGATGGCGTGTTTTCAACGCGGTATGGTCGTAAGCGAAAGAAGTTGTTTCACTTGAAGATTCATCCTTTCAGTTCTCGCGTTTTTTCAGAGAATGTGTTTTTTGATACAAAAATAAGCAAAATGTTCTCAGAGTGCGATAAACATGCACAACAGTTGACAAATATGTAAAAAACAAAAAATTTGCTTACAACACCCGGGATTCCCAAGCCGTCTCCAATCCAAGTACTAACCGGGCCCAGCGTTGCTTAACATGCCAGATCGGACGGGATGGCGTGTTTTCAACGCTGTATGGTCGTAAGCGAAAGAAGTTGTTTCACTTGAAGATTCATCCTTTCAGTTCTCGCGTTTTTTCAGAGAATGTGTTTTTTGATACAAAAATAAGCAAAATGTTCTCAGAGTGCGATAAACATGCACAACAGTTGACAAATATGTAAAAAACAAAAAATTTGCTTACAACACCCGGGATTCCCAAGCCGTCTCCAATCCAAGTACTAACCGGGCCCAGCGTTGCTTAACATGCCAGATCGGACGGGATGGCGCGTTCTCAACGCGGTATGGTCGTAAGCGAAAGAAGTAGTTTCACTTGAAGATTCATCCTTTCAGTTCTCGCCTTTTTTTCAGAGAATGTGTTTTTTCATACAGAAATAAGCAAAATGTTCTCAGAGTGCGATAAACATGCACAACAGTTGACAAACATGTAAAAAACAAAAATGTTGCTTACAACACCCGGGATTCCCAAGCCGTCTCCGATCCAAGTACTAACCGAGTCCAGCGTTGCTTAGCTTGCCAGATCGGACGGGATGGCGTGTTCTCAACGCGGTATGGTCGTAAGCGAAAGAAGTAGTTTCACTTGAAGATTCATCCTTTCAGTTCTCGCCTTTTTTCAGAGAATGTGTTTTTTCATACAGAAATAAGCAAAATGTTCTCAGAGTGCGATAAAAATGCACAACAGTTGATAAACATGTAAAAAACAAAAATGTTGCTTACAACACCCGGGATTCCCAAGCCGTCTCCGATCCAAGTACTAACCGGGCCCAGCGTTGCTTAACATGCCAGATCGGACGGGATGGCGTGTTTTCAACGCGGTATGGTCGTAAGCGAAAGAAGTTGTTTCACTTGAAGATTCATCCTTTCAGTTCTCGCGTTTTTTCAGAGAATGTGTTTTTTGATACAAAAATAAGCAAAATGTTCTCAGAGTGCGATAAACATGCACAACAGTTGACAAATATGTAAAAAACAAAAAATTTGCTTACAACACCCGGGATTCCCAAGCCGTCTCCAATCCAAGTACTAACCGGGCCCAGCGTTGCTTAACATGCCAGATCGGACGGGATGGCGCGTTCTCAACGCGGTATGGTCGTAAGCGAAAGAAGTAGTTTCACTTGAAGATTCATCCTTTCAGTTCTCGCCTTTTTTCAGAGAATGTGTTTTTTCATACAGAAATAAGCAAAATGTTCTCAGAGTGCGATAAACATGCACAACAGTTGACAAACATGTAAAAAACAAAAATGTTGCTTACAACACCCGGGATTCCCAAGCCGTCTCCGATCCAAGTACTAACCGAGTCCAGCGTTGCTTAGCTTGCCAGATCGGACGGGATGGCGTGTTCTCAACGCGGTATGGTCGTAAGCGAAAGAAGTAGTTTCACTTGAAGATTCATCATTTCAGTTCTCGCCTTTTTTCAGAGAATGTGTTTTTTCATACAGAAATAAGCAAAATGTTCTCAGAGTGCGATAAAAATGCACAACAGTTGATAAACATGTAAAAAACAAAAATGTTGCTTACAACACCCGGGATTCCCAAGCCGTCTCCGATCCAAGTACTAACCGGGCCCAGCGTTGCTTAACTTGCCAGATCGGACGGGATGGCGTGTTTTCAACGCGGTATGGTCGTAAGCGAAAGAAGTTGTTTCACTTGAAGATTCATCCTTTCAGTTCTCGCGTTTTTTCAGAGAATGTGTTTTTTTCATACAGAAATAAGCAAAATGTTCTCAGAGTGCGATAAACATGCACAACAGTTGACAAATATGTAAAAAACAAAAATGTTGCTTACAACACCCGGGATTCCCAAGCCGTCTCCAATCCAAGTACTAACCGGGCCCAGCGTTGCTTAACATGCCAGATCGGACGGGATGGCGTGTTTTCAACGCGGTATGGTCGTAAGCGAAAGAAGTTGTTTCACTTGAAGATTCATCCTTTCAGTTCTCGCGTTTTTTCAGAGAATGTGTTTTTTGATACAAAAATAAGCAAAATGTTCTCAGAGTGCGATAAACATGCACAACAGTTGACAAATATGTAAAAAACAAAAAATTTGCTTACAACACCCGGGATTCCCAAGCCGTCTCCAATCCAAGTACTAACCGGGCCCAGCGTTGCTTAACATGCCAGATCGGACGGGATGGCGCGTTCTCAACGCGGTATGGTCGTAAGCGAAAGAAGTAGTTTCACTTGAAGATTCATCCTTTCAGTTCTCGCCTTTTTTCAGAGAATGTGTTTTTTCATACAGAAATAAGCAAAATGTTCTCAGAGTGCGATAAAAATGCACAACAGTTGATAAACATGTAAAAAACAAAAATGTTGCTTACAACACCCGGGATTCCCAAGCCGTCTCCGATCCAAGTACTAACCGGGCCCAGCGTTGCTTAACTTGCCAGATCGGACGGGATGGCATGTTTTCAACGCGGTATGGTCGTAAGCGAAAGAAGTTGTTTCACTTGAAGATTCATCCTTTCAGTTCTCGCGTTTTTTCAGAGAATGTGTTTTTTTCATACAGAAATAAGCAAAATGTTCTCAGAGTGCGATAAACATGCACAACAGTTGACAAATATGTAAAAAACAAAAATGTTGCTTACAACACCCGGGATTCCCAAGCCGTCTCCAATCCAAGTACTAACCGGGCCCAGCGTTGCTTAACATGCCAGATCGGACGGGATGGCGCGTTCTCAACGCGGTATGGTCGTAAGCGAATGAAGTTGTTTCACTTGAAGATTCATCCTTTCAGTTCTCGCGTTTTTTCAGAGAATGTGTTTTTTCGTACAGAAATAAGCAAAATGTTCTCAAAGTGCGATAAACATGCACAACAGTTGACAAACATGTGAAAAACAAAAATGTTGCTTACAACACCCGGGATTCCCAAGCCGTCTCCGATCCAAGTACTAACCTGGCCCAGCGTGGCTTAACTTGCCAGATCGGACGGGATCGCGTGTTCTCAACGCTGTATGGTCGTAAGCGAAAGAAGTTGTTTCACTTGAAGATTCATCCTTTCAGTTCTCGCGTTTTTTCAGAGAATGTGTTTTTTCATACAGAAATAAGCAAAATGTTCTCAGAGTGCGATAAACATGCACAACAGTTGACAAACATGTAAAAAACAAAAATGTTGCTTACAACACCCGGGATTCCCAAGCCGTCTCCGATCCAAGTACTAACCGAGTCCAGCGTTGCTTAGCTTGCCAGATCGGACGGGATGGCGTGTTCTCAACGCGGTATGGTCGTAAGCGAAAGAAGTTGTTTCACTTGAAGATTCATCCTTTCAGTTCTCGCGTTTTTTCAGAGAATGTGTTTTTTCGTACAGAAATAAGCAAAATGTTCTCAAAGTGCGATAAACATGCACAACAGTTGACAAACATGTGAAAAACAAAAATGTTGCTTACAACACCCGGGATTCCCAAGCCGTCTCCGATCCAAGTACTAACCTGGCCCAGCGTGGCTTAACTTGCCAGATCGGACGGGATCGCGTGTTCTCAACGCTGTATGGTCGTAAGCGAAAGAAGTTGTTTCACTTGAAGATTCATCCTTTCAGTTCTCGCGTTTTTTCAGAGAATGTGTTTTTTCATACAGAAATAAGCAAAATGTTCTCAGAGTGCGATAAACATGCACAACAGTTGACAAACATGTAAAAAACAAAAATGTTGCTTACAACACCCGGGATTCCCAAGCCGTCTCCGATCCAAGTACTAACCTGGCCCGGCGTTGCTTAACTTGCCAGATCGGACGGGATGGCGTGTTTTCAACGCGGTATGGTCGTAAGCGAAAGAAGTTGTTTCACTTGAAGATTCATCCTTTCAGTTCTCGCGTTTTTTCAGAGAATGTGTTTTTTCATACAGAAATAAGCAAAATGTTCTCAGAGTGCGATAAAAATGCACAACAGTTGATAAACATGTAAAAAACAAAAATGTTGCTTACAACACTCGGGATTCCCAAGCCGTCTCCGATCCAAGTACTAACCGGGCCCAGCGTTGCTTAACTTGCCAGATCGGACGGGATGGCGTGTTTTCAACGCGGTATGGTCGTAAGCGAAAGAAGTTGTTTCACTTGAAGATTCATCCTTTCAGTTCTCGCGTTTTTTCAGAGAATGTGTTTTTTGATACAAAAATAAGCAAAATGTTCTCAGAGTGCGATAAACATGCACAACAGTTGACAAATATGTAAAAAACAAAAAATTTGCTTACAACACCCGGGATTCCCAAGCCGTCTCCAATCCAAGTACTAACCGGGCCCAGCGTTGCTTAACATGCCAGATCGGACGGGATGGCGCGTTCTCAACGCGGTATGGTCGTAAGCGAAAGAAGTAGTTTCACTTGAAGATTCATCCTTTCAGTTCTCGCCTTTTTTCAGAGAATGTGTTTTTTCATACAGAAATAAGCAAAATGTTCTCAGAGTGCGATAAAAATGCACAACAGTTGATAAACATGTAAAAAACAAAAATGTTGCTTACAACACCCTGGATTCCCAAGCCGTCTCCGATCCAAGTACTAACCGGGCCCAGCGTTGCTTAACTTGCCAGATCGGACGGGATGGCGTGTTTTCAACGCGGTATGGTCGTAAGCGAAAGAAGTTGTTTCACTTGAAGATTCATCCTTTCAGTTCTCGCGTTTTTTCAGAGAATGTGTTTTTTTCATACAGAAATAAGCAAAATGTTCTCAGAGTGCGATAAACATGCACAACAGTTGACAAATATGTAAAAAACAAAAATGTTGCTTACAACACCCGGGATTCCCAAGCCGTCTCCAATCCAAGTACTAACCGGGCCCAGCGTTGCTTAACATGCCAGATCGGACGGGATGGCGTGTTTTCAACGCGGTATGGTCGTAAGCGAAAGAAGTTGTTTCACTTGAAGATTCATCCTTTCAGTTCTCGCGTTTTTTCAGAGAATGTGTTTTTTGATACAAAAATAAGCAAAATGTTCTCAGAGTGCGATAAACATGCACAACAGTTGACAAACATGTAAAAAACAAAAATGTTGCTTACAACACCCGGGATTCCCAAGCCGTCTCCGATCCAAGTACTAACCTGGCCCGGCGTTGCTTAACTTGCCAGATCGGACGGGATGGCGTGTTTTCAACGCGGTATGGTCGTAAGCGAAAGAAGTTGTTTCACTTGAAGATTCATCCTTTCAGTTCTCGCGTTTTTTCAGAGAATGTGTTTTTTCATACAGAAATAAGCAAAATGTTCTCAGAGTGCGATAAAAATGCACAACAGTTGATAAACATGTAAAAAACAAAAATGTTGCTTACAACACTCGGGATTCCCAAGCCGTCTCCGATCCAAGTACTAACCGGGCCCAGCGTTGCTTAACTTGCCAGATCGGACGGGATGGCGTGTTTTCAACGCGGTATGGTCGTAAGCGAAAGAAGTTGTTTCACTTGAAGATTCATCCTTTCAGTTCTCGCGTTTTTTCAGAGAATGTGTTTTTTGATACAAAAATAAGCAAAATGTTCTCAGAGTGCGATAAACATGCACAACAGTTGACAAATATGTAAAAAACAAAAAATTTGCTTACAACACCCGGGATTCCCAAGCCGTCTCCAATCCAAGTACTAACCGGGCCCAGCGTTGCTTAACATGCCAGATCGGACGGGATGGCGCGTTCTCAACGCGGTATGGTCGTAAGCGAAAGAAGTAGTTTCACTTGAAGATTCATCCTTTCAGTTCTCGCCTTTTTTCAGAGAATGTGTTTTTTCATACAGAAATAAGCAAAATGTTCTCAGAGTGCGATAAAAATGCACAACAGTTGATAAACATGTAAAAAACAAAAATGTTGCTTACAACACCCTGGATTCCCAAGCCGTCTCCGATCCAAGTACTAACCGGGCCCAGCGTTGCTTAACTTGCCAGATCGGACGGGATGGCGTGTTTTCAACGCGGTATGGTCGTAAGCGAAAGAAGTTGTTTCACTTGAAGATTCATCCTTTCAGTTCTCGCGTTTTTTCAGAGAATGTGTTTTTTTCATACAGAAATAAGCAAAATGTTCTCAGAGTGCGATAAACATGCACAACAGTTGACAAATATGTAAAAAACAAAAATGTTGCTTACAACACCCGGGATTCCCAAGCCGTCTCCAATCCAAGTACTAACCGGGCCCAGCGTTGCTTAACATGCCAGATCGGACGGGATGGCGCGTTCTCAACGCGGTATGGTCGTAAGCGAAAGAAATTGTTTCACTTGAAGATTCATCCTTTCAGTTCTCGCGTTTTTTCAGAGAATGTGTTTTTTCGTACAGAAATAAGCAAAATGTTCTCAAAGTGCGATAAACATGCACAACAGTTGACAAACATGTGAAAAACAAAAATGTTGCTTACAACACCCGGGATTCCCAAGCCGTCTCCGATCCAAGTACTAACCTGGCCCAGCGTGGCTTAACTTGCCAGATCGGACGGGATCGCGTGTTCTCAACGCTGTATGGTCGTAAGCGAAAGAAGTTGTTTCACTTGAAGATTCATCCTTTCAGTTCTCGCGTTTTTTCAGAGAATGTGTTTTTTCATACAGAAATAAGCAAAATGTTCTCAGAGTGCGATAAACATGCACAACAGTTGACAAACATGTAAAAAACAAAAATGTTGCTTACAACACCCGGGATTCCCAAGCCGTCTCCGATCCAAGTACTAACCTGGCCCAGCGTGGCTTAACTTGCCAGATCGGACGGGATCGCGTGTTCTCAACGCTGTATGGTCGTAAGCGAAAGAAGTTGTTTCACTTGAAGATTCATCCTTTCAGTTCTCGCGTTTTTTCAGAGAATGTGTTTTTTCATACAGAAATAAGCAAAATGTTCTCAGAGTGCGATAAACATGCACAACAGTTGACAAACATGTAAAAAACAAAAATGTTGCTTACAACACCCGGGATTCCCAAGCCGTCTCCAATCCAAGTACTAACCGGGCCCAGCGTTGCTTAACATGCCAGATCGGACGGGATGGCGCGTTCTCAACGCGGTATGGTCGTAAGCGAAAGAAATTGTTTCACTTGAAGATTCATCCTTTCAGTTCTCGCGTTTTTTCAGAGAATGTGTTTTTTCGTACAGAAATAAGCAAAATGTTCTCAAAGTGCGATAAACATGCACAACAGTTGACAAACATGTGAAAAACAAAAATGTTGCTTACAACACCCGGGATTCCCAAGCCGTCTCCGATCCAAGTACTAACCTGGCCCAGCGTGGCTTAACTTGCCAGATCGGACGGGATCGCGTGTTCTCAACGCTGTATGGTCGTAAGCGAAAGAAGTTGTTTCACTTGAAGATTCATCCTTTCAGTTCTCGCGTTTTTTCAGAGAATGTGTTTTTTCATACAGAAATAAGCAAAATGTTCTCAGAGTGCGATAAACATGCACAACAGTTGACAAACATGTAAAAAACAAAAATGTTGCTTACAACACCCGGGATTCCCAAGCCGTCTCCAATCCAAGTACTAACCGGGCCCAGCGTTGCTTAACATGCCAGATCGGACGGGATGGCGCGTTCTCAACGCGGTATGGTCGTAAGCGAAAGAAGTTGTTTCACTTGAAGATTCATCCTTTCAGTTCTCGCGTTTTTTCAGAGAATGTGTTTTTTCATACAGAAATAAGCAAAATGTTCTCAGAGTGCGATAAACATGCACAACAGTTGACAAACATGTAAAAAACAAAAATGTTGCTTACAACACCCGGGATTCCCAAGCCGTCTCCGATCCAAGTACTAACCGAGTCCAGCGTTGCTTAGCTTGCCAGATCGGACGGGATGGCGTGTTCTCAACGCGGTATGGTCGTAAGCGAAAGAAGTTGTTTCACTTGAAGATTCATCGTTTCAGTTCTCGCGTTTTTTCAGAGAATGTGTTTTTTTCATACAGAAATAAGCAAAATGTTCTCATAGTGCGATAAACATGCACAACAGTTGACAAACATGTGAAAAAACAAAAATTTTGCTTACAACACCCGGGATTCCCAAGCCGTCTCCGATCCAAGTACTAACCGGGCCCAGCGTTGCTTAACTTGCCAGATCGGACGGGGTGGCGTGTTTTCAACGCGGTATGGTCGTAGCGAAAAGTTGTTTCACTTGAAGATTCATCCTTTCAGTTCTCGCGTTTTTTCAGAGAATGTGTTTTTTTCATACAGAAATAAGCAAAATGTTCTCAGAGTGCGATAAACATGCACAACAGTTGACAAATATGTAAAAAAAAAATGTTGCTTACAACACCCGGGATTCCCAAGCCGTCTCCAATCCAAGTACTAACCGGGCCCAGCGTTGCTTAACATGCCAGATCGGACGGGATGGCGCGTTCTCAACGCGGTATGGTCGTAAGCGAAAGAAGTTGTTTCACTTGAAGATTCATCCTTTCAGTTCTCGCGTTTTTTCAGAGAATGTGTTTTTTCGTACAGAAATAAGCAAAATGTTCTCAAAGTGCGATAAACATGCACAACAGTTGACAAACATGTGAAAAACAAAAATGTTGCTTACAACACCCGGGATTCCCAAGCCGTCTCCAATCCAAGTACTAACCGGGCCCAGCGTTGCTTAACATGCCAGATCGGACGGGATGGCGCGTTCTCAACGCGGTATGGTCGTAAGCGAAAGAAGTTGTTTCACTTGAAGATTCATCCTTTCAGTTCTCGCGTTTTTTCAGAGAATGTGTTTTTTCGTACAGAAATAAGCAAAATGTTCTCAAAGTGCGATAAACATGCACAACAGTTGACAAACATGTGAAAAACAAAAATGTTGCTTACAACACCCGGGATTCCCAAGCCGTCTCCGATCCAAGTACTAACCTGGCCCAGCGTGGCTTAACTTGCCAGATCGGACGGGATCGCGTGTTCTCAACGCTGTATGGTCGTAAGCGAAAGAAGTTGTTTCACTTGAAGATTGATCCTTTCAGTTCTCGCGTTTTTTCAGAGAATGTGTTTTTTCATACAGAAATAAGCAAAATGTTCTCAGAGTGCGATAAACATGCACAACAGTTGACAAACATGTAAAAAACAAAAATGTTGCTTACAACACCCGGGATTCCCAAGCCGTCTCCGATCCAAGTACTAACCGAGTCCAGCGTTGCTTAGCTTGCCAGATCGGACGGGATGGCGTGTTCTCAACGCGGTATGGTCGTAAGCGAAAGAAGTTGTTTCACTTGAAGATTCATCGTTTCAGTTCTCGCGTTTTTTCAGAGAATGTGTTTTTTTCATACAGAAATAAGCAAAATGTTCTCATAGTGCGATAAACATGCACAACAGTTGACAAACATGTGAAAAAACAAAAATTTTGCTTACAACACCCGGGATTCCCAAGCCGTCTCCGATCCAAGTACTAACCGGGCCCAGCGTTGCTTAACTTGCCAGATCGGACGGGATGGCGTGTTTTCAACGCGGTATGGTCGTAGCGAAAAGTTGTTTCACTTGAAGATCCATCCTTTCAGTTCTCGCGTTTTTTCAGAGAATGTGTTTTTTTCATACAGAAATAAGCAAAATGTTCTCAGAGTGCGATAAACATGCACAACAGTTGACAAATATGTAAAAAAAAATGTTGCTTACAACACCCGGGATTCCCAAGCCGTCTCCAATCCAAGTACTAACCGGGCCCAGCGTTGCTTAACATGCCAGATCGGACGGGATGGCGCGTTCTCAACGCGGTATGGTCGTAAGCGAAAGAAGTTGTTTCACTTGAAGATTCATCCTTTCAGTTCTCGCGTTTTTTCAGAGAATGTGTTTTTTCGTACAGAAATAAGCAAAATGTTCTCAAAGTGCGATAAACATGCACAACAGTTGACAAACATGTGAAAAACAAAAATGTTGCTTACAACACCCGGGATTCCCAAGCCGTCTCCAATCCAAGTACTAACCGGGCCCAGCGTTGCTTAACATGCCAGATCGGACGGGATGGCGCGTTCTCAACGCGGTATGGTCGTAAGCGAAAGAAGTTGTTTCACTTGAAGATTCATCCTTTCAGTTCTCGCGTTTTTTCAGAGAATGTGTTTTTTCGTACAGAAATAAGCAAAATGTTCTCAAAGTGCGATAAACATGCACAACAGTTGACAAACATGTGAAAAACAAAAATGTTGCTTACAACACCCGGGATTCCCAAGCCGTCTCCGATCCAAGTACTAACCTGGCCCAGCGTGGCTTAACTTGCCAGATCGGACGGGATCGCGTGTTCTCAACGCTGTATGGTCGTAAGCGAAAGAAGTTGTTTCACTTGAAGATTGATCCTTTCAGTTCTCGCGTTTTTTCAGAGAATGTGTTTTTTCATACAGAAATAAGCAAAATGTTCTCAGAGTGCGATAAACATGCACAACAGTTGAAAAACATGTAAAAAACAAAAATGTTGCTTACAACACCCGGGATTCCCAAGCCGTCTCCGATCCAAGTACTAACCGAGTCCAGCGTTGCTTAGCTTGCCAGATCGGACGGGATGGCGTGTTCTCAACGCGGTATGGTCGTAAGCGAAAGAAGTTGTTTCACTTGAAGATTCATCGTTTCAGTTCTCGCGTTTTTTCAGAGAATGTGTTTTTTTTCATACAGAAATAAGCAAAATGTTCTCATAGTGCGATAAACATGCACAACAGTTGACAAACATGTGAAAAAACAAAAATTTTGCTTACAACACCCGGGATTCCCAAGCCGTCTCCGATCCAAGTACTAACCGGGCCCAGCGTTGCTTAACTTGCCAGATCGGACGGGATCGCGTGTTCTCAACGCTGTATGGTCGTAAGCGAAAGAAGTTGTTTCACTTGAAGATTCATCCTTTCAGTTCTCGCGTTTTTTCAGAGAATGTGTTTTTTTCATACAGAAATAAGCAAAATGTTCTCAGAGTGCGATAAACATGCACAACAGTTGACAAATATGTAAAAAACAAAAATGTTGCTTACAACACCCGGGATTCCCAAGCCGTCTCCAATTCAAGTACTAACCGGGCCCAGCGTTGCTTAACATGCCAGATCGGACGGGATGGCGCGTTCTCAACGCGGTATGGTCGTAAGCGAAAGAAGTTGTTTCACTTGAAGATTCATCCTTTCAGTTCTCGCGTTTTTTCAGAGAATGTGTTTTTTCGTACAGAAATAAGCAAAATGTTCTCAAAGTGCGATAAACATGCACAACAGTTGACAAACATGTGAAAAACAAAAATGTTGCTTACAACACCCGGGATTCCCAAGCCGTCTCCGATCCAAGTACTAACCTGGCCCAGCGTGGCTTAACTTGCCAGATCGGACGGGATCGCGTGTTCTCAACGCTGTATGGTCGTAAGCGAAAGAAGTTGTTTCACTTGAAGATTCATCCTTTCAGTTCTCGCGTTTTTTCAGAGAATGTGTTTTTTCATACAGAAATAAGCAAAATGTTCTCAGAGTGCGATAAACATGCACAACAGTTGACAAACATGTAAAAAACAAAAATGTTGCTTACAACACCCGGGATTCCCAAGCCGTCTCCGATCCAAGTACTAACCGAGTCCAGCGTTGCTTAGCTTGCCAGATCGGACGGGATGGCGTGTTCTCAACGCGGTATGGTCGTAAGCGAAAGAAGTTGTTTCACTTGAAGATTCATCCTTTCAGTTCTCGCGTTTTTTCAGAGAATGTGTTTTTTTCATACAGAAATAAGCAAAATGTTCTCATAGTGCGATAAACATGCACAACAGTTGACAAACATGTGAAAAAACAAAAATTTTGCTTACAACACCCGGGATTCCCAAGCCGTCTCCGATCCAAGTACTAACCGGGCCCAGCGTTGCTTAACTTGCCAGATCGGACGGGATGGCGTGTTTTCAACGCGGTATGGTCGTAAGCGAAAAGTTGTTTCACTTGAAGATTCATCCTTTCAGTTCTCGCCTTTTTTCAGAGAATGTGTTTTTTCATACAGAAATAAGCAAAATGTTCTCATAGTGCGATAAACATGCACAACAGTTGACAAACATGTAAAAAAACAAAAATGTTGCTTACAACACCCGGGATTCCCAAGCCGTCTCCGATCCAAGTACTAACCGGGCCCAGCGTTGCTTAACTTGCCAGATCGGACGGGATGGCGTGTTCTCAACGCGGTATGGTCGTAAGCGAAAGAAGTTGTTTCACTTGAAGATTCATCCTTTCAGTTCTCGCATTTTTTCAGAGAATGTGTTTTTTCATACAGAAATAAGCAAAATGTTCTCAGAGTGCGATAAACATGCACAACAGTTGATAAACATGTAAAAAACAAAAATGTTGCTTACAACACCCGGGATTCCCAAGCCGTCTCCAATCCAAGTACTAACCGGGCCCAGCGTTGCTTAACATGCCAGATCGGACGGGATGGCGCGTTCTCAACGCGGTATGGTCGTAAGCGAAAGAAGTTGTTTCACTTGAAGATTCATCCTTTCAGTTCTCGCGTTTTTTCAGAGAATGTGTTTTTTCGTACAGAAATAAGCAAAATGTTCTCAAAGTGCGATAAACATGCACAACAGTTGACAAACATGTGAAAAACAAAAATGTTGCTTACAACACCCGGGATTCCCAAGCCGTCTCCGATCCAAGTACTAACCTGGCCCAGCGTGGCTTAACTTGCCAGATCGGACGGGATCGCGTGTTCTCAACGCTGTATGGTCGTAAGCGAAAGAAGTTGTTTCACTTGAAGATTCATCCTTTCAGTTCTCGCGTTTTTTCAGAGAATGTGTTTTTTCATACAGAAATAAGCAAAATGTTCTCAGAGTGCGATAAACATGCACAACAGTTGATAAACATGTAAAAAACAAAAATGTTGCTTACAACACCCGGGATTCCCAAGCCGTCTCCAATCCAAGTACTAACCGGGCCCAGCGTTGCTTAACATGCCAGATCGGACGGGATGGCGCGTTCTCAACGCGGTATGGTCGTAAGCGAAAGAAGTTGTTTCACTTGAAGATTCATCCTTTCAGTTCTCGCGTTTTTTCAGAGAATGTGTTTTTTCGTACAGAAATAAGCAAAATGTTCTCAAAGTGCGATAAACATGCACAACAGTTGACAAACATGTGAAAAACAAAAATGTTGCTTACAACACCCGGGATTCCCAAGCCGTCTCCGATCCAAGTACTAACCTGGCCCAGCGTGGCTTAACTTGCCAGATCGGACGGGATCGCGTGTTCTCAACGCTGTATGGTCGTAAGCGAAAGAAGTTGTTTCACTTGAAGATTCATCCTTTCAGTTCTCGCGTTTTTTCAGAGAATGTGTTTTTTCATACAGAAATAAGCAAAATGTTCTCAGAGTGCGATAAACATGCACAACAGTTGACAAACATGTAAAAAACAAAAATGTTGCTTACAACACCCGGGATTCCCAAGCCGTCTCCGATCCAAGTACTAACCGAGTCCAGCGTTGCTTAGCTTGCCAGATCGGACGGGATGGCGTGTTCTCAACGCGGTATGGTCGTAAGCGAAAGAAGTTGTTTCACTTGAAGATTCATCGTTTCAGTTCTCGCGTTTTTTCAGAGAATGTGTTTTTTTCATACAGAAATAAGCAAAATGTTCTCATAGTGCGATAAACATGCACAACAGTTGACAAACATGTGAAAAAACAAAAATTTTGCTTACAACACCCGGGATTCCCAAGCCGTCTCCGATCCAAGTACTAACCGGGCCCAGCGTTGCTTAACTTGCCAGATCGGACGGGATGGCGTGTTTTCAACGCGGTATGGTCGTAGCGAAAAGTTGTTTCACTTGAAGATTCATCCTTTCAGTTCTCGCGTTTTTTCAGAGAATGTGTTTTTTTTCATACAGAAATAAGCAAAATGTTCTCAGAGTGCGATAAACATGCACAACAGTTGACAAATATGTAAAAAAAAATGTTGCTTACAACACCCGGGATTCCCAAGCCGTCTCCAATCCAAGTACTAACCGGGCCCAGCGTTGCTTAACATGCCAGATCGGACGGGATGGCGCGTTCTCAACGCGGTATGGTCGTAAGCGAAAGAAGTTGTTTCACTTGAAGATTCATCCTTTCAGTTCTCGCGTTTTTTCAGAGAATGTGTTTTTTCGTACAGAAATAAGCAAAATGTTCTCAAAGTGCGATAAACATGCACAACAGTTGACAAACATGTGAAAAACAAAAATGTTGCTTACAACACCCGGGATTCCCAAGCCGTCTCCAATCCAAGTACTAACCGGGCCCAGCGTTGCTTAACATGCCAGATCGGACGGGATGGCGCGTTCTCAACGCGGTATGGTCGTAAGCGAAAGAAGTTGTTTCACTTGAAGATTCATCCTTTCAGTTCTCGCGTTTTTTCAGAGAATGTGTTTTTTCGTACAGAAATAAGCAAAATGTTCTCAAAGTGCGATAAACATGCACAACAGTTGACAAACATGTGAAAAACAAAAATGTTGCTTACAACACCCGGGATTCCCAAGCCGTCTCCGATCCAAGTACTAACCTGGCCCAGCGTGGCTTAACTTGCCAGATCGGACGGGATCGCGTGTTCTCAACGCTGTATGGTCGTAAGCGAAAGAAGTTGTTTCACTTGAAGATTCATCCTTTCAGTTCTCGCGTTTTTTCAGAGAATGTGTTTTTTTCATACAGAAATAAGCAAAATGTTCTCAGAGTGCGATAAACATGCACAACAGTTGACAAACATGTAAAAAACAAAAATGTTGCTTACAACACCCGGGATTCCCAAGCCGTCTCCGATCCAAGTACTAACCGAGTCCAGCGTTGCTTAGCTTGCCAGATCGGACGGGATGGCGTGTTCTCAACGCGGTATGGTCGTAAGCGAAAGAAGTTGTTTCACTTGAAGATTCATCGTTTCAGTTCTCGCGTTTTTTCAGAGAATGTGTTTTTTTCATACAGAAATAAGCAAAATGTTCTCATAGTGCGATAAACATGCACAACAGTTGACAAACATGTGAAAAAACAAAAATTTTGCTTACAACACCCGGGATTCCCAAGCCGTCTCCGATCCAAGTACTAACCGGGCCCAGCGTTGCTTAACTTGCCAGATCGGACGGGATGGCGTGTTTTCAACGCGGTATGGTCGTAAGCGAAAAGTTGTTTCACTTGAAGATTCATCCTTTCAGTTCTCGCGTTTTTTCAGAGAATGTGTTTTTTTCATACAGAAATAAGCAAAATGTTCTCAGAGTGCGATAAACATGCACAACAGTTGACAAATATGTAAAAAACAAAAATGTTGCTTACAACACCCGGGATTCCCAAGCCGTCTCCAATCCAAGTACTAACCGGGCCCAGCGTTGCTTAACATGCCAGATCGGACGGGATGGCGCGTTCTCAACGCGGTATGGTCGTAAGCGAAAGAAGTTGTTTCACTTGAAGATTCATCGTTTCAGTTCTCGCGTTTTTTCAGAGAATGTGTTTTTTTCATACAGAAATAAGCAAAATGTTCTCATAGTGCGATAAACATGCACAACAGTTGACAAACATGTGAAAAAACAAAAATTTTGCTTACAACACCCGGGATTCCCAAGCCGTCTCCGATCCAAGTACTAACCGGGCCCAGCGTTGCTTAACTTGCCAGATCGGACGGGATGGCGTGTTCTCAACGCGGTATGGTCGTAAGCGAAAGAAGTTGTTTCACTTGAAGATTCATCCTTTCAGTTCTCGCATTTTTTCAGAGAATGTGTTTTTTCATACAGAAATAAGCAAAATGTTCTCAGAGTGCGATAAACATGCACAACAGTTGACAAACATGTAAAAAACAAAAATGTTGCTTACAACACCCGGGATTCCCAAGCCGTCTCCAATCCAAGTACTAACCGGGCCCAGCGTTGCTTAACATGCCAGATCGGACGGGATGGCGCGTTCTCAACGCGGTATGGTCGTAAGCGAAAGAAGTTGTTTCACTTGAAGATTCATCGTTTCAGTTCTCGCGTTTTTTCAGAGAATGTGTTTTTTTCATACAGAAATAAGCAAAATGTTCTCATAGTGCGATAAACATGCACAACAGTTGACAAACATGTGAAAAAACAAAAATTTTGCTTACAACACCCGGGATTCCCAAGCCGTCTCCGATCCAAGTACTAACCGGGCCCAGCGTTGCTTAACTTGCCAGATCGGACGGGATGGCGTGTTTTCAACGCGGTATGGTCGTAAGCGAAAAGTTGTTTCACTTGAAGATTCATCCTTTCAGTTCTCGCCTTTTTTCAGAGAATGTGTTTTTTCATACAGAAATAAGCAAAATGTTCTCATAGTGCGATAAACATGCACAACAGTTGGCAAACATGTAAAAAACAAAAATGTTGCTTACAACACCCGGGATTCCCAAGCCGTCTCCGATCCAAGTACTAACCGGGCCCAGCGTTGCTTAACTTGCCAGATCGGACGGGATGGCGTGTTCTCAACGCGGTATGGTCGTAAGCGAAAGAAGTTGTTTCACTTGAAGATTCATCCTTTCAGTTCTCGCATTTTTTCAGAGAATGTGTTTTTTCATACAGAAATAAGCAAAATGTTCTCAGAGTGCGATAAACATGCACAACAGTTGATAAACATGTAAAAAACAAAAATGTTGCTTACAACACCCGGGATTCCCAAGCCGTCTCCAATCCAAGTACTAACCGGGCCCAGCGTTGCTTAACATGCCAGATCGGACGGGATGGCGCGTTCTCAACGCGGTATGGTCGTAAGCGAAAGAAGTTGTTTCACTTGAAGATTCATCCTTTCAGTTCTCGCGTTTTTTCAGAGAATGTGTTTTTTCGTACAGAAATAAGCAAAATGTTCTCAAAGTGCGATAAACATGCACAACAGTTGACAAACATGTGAAAAACAAAAATGTTGCTTACAACACCCGGGATTCCCAAGCCGTCTCCGATCCAAGTACTAACCTGGCCCAGCGTGGCTTAACTTGCCAGATCGGACGGGATCGCGTGTTCTCAACGCTGTATGGTCGTAAAGAAAGAAGTTGTTTCACTTGAAGATTCATCCTTTCAGTTCTCGCGTTTTTTCAGAGAATGTGTTTTTTCATACAGAAATAAGCAAAATGTTCTCAGAGTGCGATAAACATGCACAACAGTTGACAAACATGTAAAAAACAAAAATGTTGCTTACAACACCCGGGATTCCCAAGCCGTCTCCGATCCAAGTACTAACCGAGTCCAGCGTTGCTTAGCTTGCCAGATCGGACGGGATGGCGTGTTCTCAACGCGGTATGGTCGTAAGCGAAAGAAGTTGTTTCACTTGAAGATTCATCGTTTCAGTTCTCGCGTTTTTTCAGAGAATGTGTTTTTTTCATACAGAAATAAGCAAAATGTTCTCATAGTGCGATAAACATGCACAACAGTTGACAAACATGTGAAAAAACAAAAATTTTGCTTACAACACCCGGGATTCCCAAGCCGTCTCCGATCCAAGTACTAACCGGGCCCAGCGTTGCTTAACTTGCCAGATCGGACGGGATGGCGTGTTTTCAACGCGGTATGGTCGTAGCGAAAAGTTGTTTCACTTGAAGATTCATCCTTTCAGTTCTCGCGTTTTTTCAGAGAATGTGTTTTTTTCATACAGAAATAAGCAAAATGTTCTCAGATTGCGATAAACATGCACAACAGTTGACAAATATGTAAAAAAAAAATTTTGCTTACAACACCCGGGATTCCCAAGCCGTCTCCAATCCAAGTACTAACCGGGCCCAGCGTTGCTTAACATGCCAGATCGGACGGGATGGCGCGTTCTCAACGCGGTATGGTCGTAAGCGAAAGAAGTTGTTTCACTTGAAGATTCATCCTTTCAGTTCTCGCGTTTTTTCAGAGAATGTGTTTTTTCGTACAGAAATAAGCAAAATGTTCTCAAAGTGCGATAAACATGCACAACAGTTGACAAACATGTGAAAAACAAAAATGTTGCTTACAACACCCGGGATTCCCAAGCCGTCTCCAATCCAAGTACTAACCGGGCCCAGCGTTGCTTAACATGCCAGATCGGACGGGATGGCGCGTTCTCAACGCGGTATGGTCGTAAGCGAAAGAAGTTGTTTCACTTGAAGATTCATCCTTTCAGTTCTCGCGTTTTTTCAGAGAATGTGTTTTTTCGTACAGAAATAAGCAAAATGTTCTCAAAGTGCGATAAACATGCACAACAGTTGACAAACATGTGAAAAACGAAAATGTTGCTTACAACACCCGGGATTCCCAAGCCGTCTCCGATCCAAGTACTAACCTGGCCCAGCGTGGCTTAACTTGCCAGATCGGACGGGATCGCGTGTTCTCAACGCTGTATGGTCGTAAGCGAAAGAAGTTGTTTCACTTGAAGATTCATCCTTTCAGTTCTCGCGTTTTTTCAGAGAATGTGTTTTTTCATACAGAAATAAGCAAAATGTTCTCAGAGTGCGATAAACATGCACAACAGTTGACAAACATGTAAAAAACAAAAATGTTGCTTACAACACCCGGGATTCCCAAGCCGTCTCCAATCCAAGTACTAACCGGGCCCAGCGTTGCTTAACATGCCAGATCGGACGGGATGGCGCGTTCTCAACGCGGTATGGTCGTAAGCGAAAGAAGTTGTTTCACTTGAAGATTCATCCTTTCAGTTCTCGCGTTTTTTCAGAGAATGTGTTTTTTCGTACAGAAATAAGCAAAATGTTCTCAAAGTGCGATAAACATGCACAACAGTTGACAAACATGTGAAAAACAAAAATGTTGCTTACAACACCCGGGATTCCCAAGCCGTCTCCGATCCAAGTACTAACCTGGCCCAGCGTGGCTTAACTTGCCAGATCGGACGGGATCGCGTGTTCTCAACGCTGTATGGTCGTAAGCGAAAGAAGTTGTTTCACTTGAAGATTCATCCTTTCAGTTCTCGCGTTTTTTCAGAGAATGTGTTTTTTCATACAGAAATAAGCAAAATGTTCTCATAGTGCGATAAACATGCACAACAGTTGACAAACATGTGAAAAAACAAAAATTTTGCTTACAACACCCGGGATTCCCAAGCCGTCTCCGATCCAAGTACTAACCGGGCCCAGCGTTGCTTAACTTGCCAGATCGGACGGGATGGCGTGTTTTCAACGCGGTATGGTCGTAAGCGAAAAGTTGTTTCACTTGAAGATTCATCCTTTCAGTTCTCGCGTTTTTTCAGAGAATGTGTTTTTTTCATACAGAAATAAGCAAAATGTTCTCAGAGTGCGATAAACATGCACAACAGTTGACAAATATGTAAAAAAACAAAAATGTTGCTTACAACACCCGGGATTCCCAAGCCGTCTCCAATCCAAGTACTAACCGGGCCCAGCGTTGCTTAACATGCCAGATCGGACGGGATGGCGCGTTCTCAACGCGGTATGGTCGTAAGCGAAAGAAGTTGTTTCACTTGAAGATTCATCCTTTCAGTTCTCGCGTTTTTTCAGAGAATGTGTTTTTTCGTACAGAAATAAGCAAAATGTTCTCAAAGTGCGATAAACATGCACAACAGTTGACAAACATGTGAAAAACAAAAATGTTGCTTACAACACCCGGGATTCCCAAGCCGTCTCCGATCCAAGTACTAACCTGGCCCAGCGTGGCTTAACTTGCCAGATCGGACGGGATCGCGTGTTCTCAACGCTGTATGGTCGTAAGCGAAAGAAGTTGTTTCACTTGAAGATTCATCCTTTCAGTTCTCGCGTTTTTTCAGAGAATGTGTTTTTTCATACAGAAATAAGCAAAATGTTCTCAGAGTGCGATAAACATGCACAACAGTTGACAAACATGTAAAAAACAAAAATGTTGCTTACAACACCCGGGATTCCCAAGCCGTCTCCGATCCAAGTACTAACCGAGTCAAGCGTTGCTTAGCTTGCCAGATCGGACGGGATGGCGTGTTCTCAACGCGGTATGGTCGTAAGCGAAAGAAGTTGTTTCACTTGAAGATTCATCGTTTCAGTTCTCGCGTTTTTTCAGAGAATGTGTTTTTTTCATACAGAAATAAGCAAAATGTTCTCATAGTGCGATAAACATGCACAACAGTTGACAAACATGTGAAAAAACAAAAATTTTGCTTACAACACCCGGGATTCCCAAGCCGTCTCCGATCCAAGTACTAACCGGGCCCAGCGTTGCTTAACTTGCCAGATCGGACGGGATGGCGTGTTTTCAACGCGGTATGGTCGTAAGCGAAAAGTTGTTTCACTTGAAGATTCATCCTTTCAGTTCTCGCCTTTTTTCAGAGAATGTGTTTTTTCATACAGAAATAAGCAAAATGTTCTCATAGTGCGATAAACATGCACAACAGTTGACAAACATGTAAAAAACAAAAATGTTGCTTACAACACCCGGGATTCCCAAGCCGTCTCCGATCCAAGTACTAACCGGGCCCAGCGTTGCTTAACTTGCCAGATCGGACGGGATGGCGTGTTTTCAACGCGGTATGGTCGTAAGCGAAAAGTTGTTTCACTTGAAGATTCATCCTTTCAGTTCTCGCGTTTTTTCAGAGAATGTGTTTTTTTCATACAGAAATAAGCAAAATGTTCTCAGAGTGCGATAAACATGCACAACAGTTGACAAACATGTGAAAAACAAAAATGTTGCTTACAACACCCGGGATTCCCAAGCCGTCTCCGATCCAAGTACTAACCTGGCCCAGCGTGGCTTAACTTGCCAGATCGGACGGGATCGCGTGTTCTCAACGCTGTATGGTCGTAAGCGAAAGAAGTTGTTTCACTTGAAGATTCATCCTTTCAGTTCTCGCGTTTTTTCAGAGAATGTGTTTTTTCATACAGAAATAAGCAAAATGTTCTCAGAGTGCGATAAACATGCACAACAGTTGACAAACATGTAAAAAACAAAAATGTTGCTTACAACACCCGGGATTCCCAAGCCGTCTCCGATCCAAGTACTAACCGAGTCAAGCGTTGCTTAGCTTGCCAGATCGGACGGGATGGCGTGTTCTCAACGCGGTATGGTCGTAAGCGAAAGAAGTTGTTTCACTTGAAGATTCATCGTTTCAGTTCTCGCGTTTTTTCAGAGAATGTGTTTTTTTCATACAGAAATAAGCAAAATGTTCTCATAGTGCGATAAACATGCACAACAGTTGACAAACATGTGAAAAAACAAAAATTTTGCTTACAACACCCGGGATTCCCAAGCCGTCTCCGATCCAAGTACTAACCGGGCCCAGCGTTGCTTAACTTGCCAGATCGGACGGGATGGCGTGTTTTCAACGCGGTATGGTCGTAAGCGAAAAGTTGTTTCACTTGAAGATTCATCCTTTCAGTTCTCGCCTTTTTTCAGAGAATGTGTTTTTTCATACAGAAATAAGCAAAATGTTCTCATAGTGCGATAAACATGCACAACAGTTGACAAACATGTAAAAAACAAAAATGTTGCTTACAACACCCGGGATTCCCAAGCCGTCTCCGATCCAAGTACTAACCGGGCCCAGCGTTGCTTAACTTGCCAGATCGGACGGGATGGCGTGTTTTCAACGCGGTATGGTCGTAAGCGAAAAGTTGTTTCACTTGAAGATTCATCCTTTCAGTTCTCGCGTTTTTTCAGAGAATGTGTTTTTTTCATACAGAAATAAGCAAAATGTTCTCAGAGTGCGATAAACATGCACAACAGTTGACAAATATGTAAAAAACAAAAATGTTGCTTACAACACCCGGGATTCCCAAGCCGTCTCCAATCCAAGTACTAACCGGGCCCAGCGTTGCTTAACATGCCAGATCGGACGGGATGGCGCGTTCTCAACGCGGTATGGTCGTAAGCGAAAGAAGTTGTTTCACTTGAAGATTCATCCTTTCAGTTCTCGCGTTTTTTCAGAGAATGTGTTTTTTCGTACAGAAATAAGCAAAATGTTCTCAAAGTGCGATAAAAATGCACAACAGTTGACAAACATGTGAAAAACAAAAATGTTGCTTACAACACCCGGGATTCCCAAGCCGTCTCCGATCCAAGTACTAACCTGGCCCAGCGTGGCTTAACTTGCCAGATCGGACGGGATCGCGTGTTCTCAACGCTGTATGGTCGTAAGCGAAAGAAGTTGTTTCACTTGAAGATTCATCCTTTCAGTTCTCGCGTTTTTTCAGAGAATGTGTTTTTTCATACAGAAATAAGCAAAATGTTCTCAGAGTGCGATAAACATGCACAACAGTTGACAAACATGTAAAAAACAAAAATGTTGCTTACAACACCCGGGATTCCCAAGCCGTCTCCGATCCAAGTACTAACCGAGTCAAGCGTTGCTTAGCTTGCCAGATCGGACGGGATGGCGTGTTCTCAACGCGGTATGGTCGTAAGCGAAAGAAGTTGTTTCACTTGAAGATTCATCGTTTCAGTTCTCGCGTTTTTTCAGAGAATGTGTTTTTTTCATACAGAAATAAGCAAAATGTTCTCATAGTGCGATAAACATGCACAACAGTTGACAAACATGTGAAAAAACAAAAATTTTGCTTACAACACCCGGGATTCCCAAGCCGTCTCCGATCCAAGTACTAACCGGGCCCAGCGTTGCTTAACTTGCCAGATCGGACGGGATGGCGTGTTTTCAACGCGGTATGGTCGTAAGCGAAAAGTTGTTTCACTTGAAGATTCATCCTTTCAGTTCTCGCCTTTTTTCAGAGAATGTGTTTTTTCATACAGAAATAAGCAAAATGTTCTCATAGTGCGATAAACATGCACAACAGTTGACAAACATGTAAAAAACAAAAATGTTGCTTACAACACCCGGGATTCCCAAGCCGTCTCCGATCCAAGTACTAACCGGGCCCAGCGTTGCTTAACTTGCCAGATCGGACGGGATGGCGTGTTCTCAACGCGGTATGGTCGTAAGCGAAAGAAGTTGTTTCACTTGAAGATTCATCCTTTCAGTTCTCGCATTTTTTCAGAGAATGTGTTTTTTCATACAGAAATAAGCAAAATGTTCTCAGAGTGCGATAAAAATGCACAACAGTTGATAAACATGTAAAAAACAAAAATGTTGCTTACAACACCCGGGATTCCCAAGCCGTCTCCAATCCAAGTACTAACCGGGCCCAGCGTTGCTTAACATGCCAGATCGGACGGGATGGCGCGTTCTCAACGCGGTATGGTCGTAAGCGAAAGAAGTTGTTTCACTTGAAGATTCATCCTTTCAGTTCTCGCGTTTTTTCAGAGAATGTGTTTTTTCGTACAGAAATAAGCAAAATGTTCTCAAAGTGCGATAAACATGCACAACAGTTGACAAACATGTGAAAAACAAAAATGTTGCTTACAACACCCGGGATTCCCAAGCCGTCTCCGATCCAAGTACTAACCTGGCCCAGCGTGACTTAACTTGCCAGATCGGACGGGATCGCGTGTTCTCAACGCTGTATGGTCGTAAGCGAAAGAAGTTGTTTCACTTGAAGATTCATCCTTTCAGTTCTCGCGTTTTTTCAGAGAATGTGTTTTTTCATACAGAAATAAGCAAAATGTTCTCAGAGTGCGATAAACATGCACAACAGTTGACAAACATGTAAAAAACAAAAATGTTGCTTACAACACCCGGGATTCCCAAGCCGTCTCCGATCCAAGTACTAACCGAGTCCAGCGTTGCTTAGCTTGCCAGATCGGACGGGATGGCGTGTTCTCAACGCGGTATGGTCGTAAGCGAAAGAAGTTGTTTCACTTGAAGATTCATCGTTTCAGTTCTCGCGTTTTTTCAGAGAATGTGTTTTTTTCATACAGAAATAAGCAAAATGTTCTCATAGTGCGATAAACATGCACAACAGTTGACAAACATGTGAAAAAACAAAAATTTTGCTTACAACACCCGGGATTCCCAAGCCGTCTCCGATCCAAGTACTAACCGGGCCCAGCGTTGCTTAACTTGCCAGATCGGACGGGATGGCGTGTTTTCAACGCGGTATGGTCGTAAGCGAAAAGTTGTTTCACTTGAAGATTCATCCTTTCAGTTCTCGCCTTTTTTCAGAGAATGTGTTTTTTCATACAGAAATAAGCAAAATGTTCTCATAGTGCGATAAACATGCACAACAGTTGACAAACATGTAAAAAACAAAAATGTTGCTTACAACACCCGGGATTCCCAAGCCGTCTCCGATCCAAGTACTAACCGGGCCCAGCGTTGCTTAACTTGCCAGATCGGACGGGATGGCGTGTTCTCAACGCGGTATGGTCGTAAGCGAAAGAAGTTGTTTCACTTGAAGATTCATCCTTTCAGTTCTCGCATTTTTTCAGAGAATGTGTTTTTTCATACAGAAATAAGCAAAATGTTCTCAGAGTGCGATAAAAATGCACAACAGTTGATAAACATGTAAAAAAAACAAAAATGTTGCTTACAACACCCGGGATTCCCAAGCCGTCTCCGATCCAAGTACTAACCGGGCCCAGCGTTGCTTAACTTGCCAGATCGGACGGGATGGCGTGTTCTCAACGCGGTATGGTCGTAAGCGAAAGAAGTTGTTTCACTTGAAGATTCATCCTTTCAGTTCTCGCATTTTTTCAGAGAATGTGTTTTTTCATACAGAAATAAGCAAAATGTTCTCAGAGTGCGATAAAAATGCACAACAGTTGATAAACATGTAAAAAACAAAAATGTTGCTTACAACACCCGGGATTCCCAAGCCGTCTCCGATCCAAGTACTAACCGGGCCCAGCGTTGCTTAACTTGCCAGATCGGACGGGATGGCGTGTTTTCAACGCGGTATGGTCGTAAGCGAAAGAAGTTGTTTCACTTGAAGATTCATCCTTTCAGTTCTCGCGTTTTTTCAGAGAATGTGTTTTTTTCATACAGAAATAAGCAAAATGTTTTCACATTGCGATAAACATGCACAACAGTTGACAAACATGTAAAAAACAAAAATGTTGCTTACAACACCCGGGATTCCCAAGCCGTCTCCGATCCAAGTACTAACCGGGCCCAGCGTTGCTTAACTTGCCAGATCGGACGGGATGGCGTGTTTTCAACGCGGTATGGTCGTAAGCGAAAGAAGTTGTTTCACTTGAAGATTCATCCTTTCAGTTCTCGCGTTTTTTCAGAGAATGTGTTTTTTCATACAGAAATAAGCAAAATGTTCTCATAGTGCGATAAACATGCACAACAGTTGACAAACATGTAAAAAACAAAAATGTTGCTTACAACACCCGGGATTCCCAAGCCGTCTCCGATCCAAGTACTAACCGGGCCCAGCGTTGCTTAACTTGCCAGATCGGACGGGATGGCGTGTTCTCAACGCGGTATGGTCGTAAGCGAAAGAAGTTGTTTCACTTGAACATTCATCCTTTCAGTTCTCGCATTTTTTCAGAGAATGTGTTTTTTCATACAGAAATAAGCAAAATGTTCTCAGAGTGCGATAAAAATGCACAACAGTTGATAAACATGTAAAAAACAAAAATGTTGCTTACAACACCCGGGATTCCCAAGCCGTCTCCGATCCAAGTACTAACCGGGCCCAGCGTTGCTTAACTTGCCAGATCGGACGGGATGGCGTGTTTTCAACGCGGTATGGTCGTAAGCGAAAGAAGTTGTTTCACTTGAAGATTCATCCTTTCAGTTCTCGCATTTTTTCAGAGAATGTGTTTTTTCATACAGAAATAAGCAAAATGTTCTCAGAGTGCGATAAAAATGCACAACAGTTGATAAACATGTAAAAAACAAAAATGTTGCTTACAACACCCGGGATTCCCAAGCCGTCTCCGATCCAAGTACTAACCGGGCCCAGCGTTGCTTAACTTGCCAGATCGGACGGGATGGCGTGTTCTCAACGCGGTATGGTCGTAAGCGAAAGAAGTTGTTTCACTTGAAGATTCATCGTTTCAGTTCTCGCGTTTTTTCAGAGAATGTGTTTTTTTCATACAGAAATAAGCAAAATGTTCTCATAGTGCGATAAACATGCACAACAGTTGACAAACATGTGAAAAAACAAAAATTTTGCTTACAACACCCGGGATTCCCAAGCCGTCTCCGATCCAAGTACTAACCGGGCCCAGCGTTGCTTAACTTGCCAGATCGGACGGGATGGCGTGTTTTCAACGCGGTATGGTCGTAAGCGAAAAGTTGTTTCACTTGAAGATTCATCCTTTCAGTTCTCGCCTTTTTTCAGAGAATGTGTTTTTTCATACAGAAATAAGCAAAATGTTCTCATAGTGCAATAAACATGCACAACAGTTGACAAACATGTAAAAAACAAAAATGTTGCTTACAACACCCGGGATTCCCAAGCCGTCTCCGATCCAAGTACTAACCGGGCCCAGCGTTGCTTAACTTGCCAGATCGGACGGGATGGCGTGTTCTCAACGCGGTATGGTCGTAAGCGAAAGAAGTTGTTTCACTTGAAGATTCATCCTTTCAGTTCTCGCATTTTTTCAGAGAATGTGTTTTTTCATACAGAAATAAGCAAAATGTTCTCAGAGTGCGATAAAAATGCACAACAGTTGATAAACATGTAAAAAACAAAAATGTTGCTTACAACACCCGGGATTCCCAAGCCGTCTCCAATCCAAGTACTAACCGGGCCCAGCGTTGCTTAACATGCCAGATCGGACGGGATGGCGCGTTCTCAACGCGGTATGGTCGTAAGCGAAAGAAGTTGTTTCACTTGAAGATTCATCCTTTCAGTTCTCGCGTTTTTTCAGAGAATGTGTTTTTTTCATACAGAAATAAGCAAAATGTTTTCACATTGCGATAAACATGCACAACAGTTGACAAACATGTAAAAAACAAAAATGTTGCTTACAACACCCGGGATTCCCAAGCCGTCTCCGATCCAAGTACTAACCGGGCCCAGCGTTGCTTAACTTGCCAGATCGGACGGGATGGCGTGTTTTCAACGCGGTATGGTCGTAAGCGAAAGAAGTTGTTTCACTTGAAGATTCATCCTTTCAGTTCTCGCGTTTTTTCAGAGAATGTGTTTTTTCATACAGAAATAAGCAAAATGTTCTCATAGTGCGATAAACATGCACAACAGTTGACAAACATGTAAAAAACAAAAATGTTGCTTACAACACCCGGGATTCCCAAGCCGTCTCCGATCCAAGTACTAACCGGGCCCAGCGTTGCTTAACTTGCCAGATCGGACGGGATGGCGTGTTCTCAACGCGGTATGGTCGTAAGCGAAAGAAGTTGTTTCACTTGAACATTCATCCTTTCAGTTCTCGCATTTTTTCAGAGAATGTGTTTTTTCATACAGAAATAAGCAAAATGTTCTCAGAGTGCGATAAAAATGCACAACAGTTGATAAACATGTAAAAAACAAAAATGTTGCTTACAACACCCGGGATTCCCAAGCCGTCTCCGATCCAAGTACTAACCGGGCCCAGCGTTGCTTAACTTGCCAGATCGGACGGGATGGCGTGTTTTCAACGCGGTATGGTCGTAAGCGAAAGAAGTTGTTTCACTTGAAGATTCATCCTTTCAGTTCTCGCATTTTTTCAGAGAATGTGTTTTTTCATACAGAAATAAGCAAAATGTTCTCAGAGTGCGATAAAAATGCACAACAGTTGATAAACATGTAAAAAACAAAAATGTTGCTTACAACACCCGGGATTCCCAAGCCGTCTCCGATCCAAGTACTAACCGGGCCCAGCGTTGCTTAACTTGCCAGATCGGACGGGATGGCGTGTTCTCAACGCGGTATGGTCGTAAGCGAAAGAAGTTGTTTCACTTGAAGATTCATCGTTTCAGTTCTCGCGTTTTTTCAGAGAATGTGTTTTTTTCATACAGAAATAAGCAAAATGTTCTCATAGTGCGATAAACATGCACAACAGTTGACAAACATGTGAAAAAAACAAAAATTTTGCTTACAACACCCGGGATTCCCAAGCCGTCTCCGATCCAAGTACTAACCGGGCCCAGCGTTGCTTAACTTGCCAGATCGGACGGGATGGCGTGTTTTCAACGCGGTATGGTCGTAAGCGAAAGAAGTTGTTTCACTTGAAGATTCATCGTTTCAGTTCTCGCGTTTTTTCAGAGAATGTGTTTTTTTCATACAGAAATAAGCAAAATGTTCTCATAGTGCGATAAACATGCACAACAGTTGACAAACATGTGAAAAAACAAAAATTTTGCTTACAACACCCGGGATTCCCAAGCCGTCTCCGATCCAAGTACTAACCGGGCCCAGCGTTGCTTAACTTGCCAGATCGGACGGGATGGCGTGTTTTCAACGCGGTATGGTCGTAAGCGAAAAGTTGTTTCACTTGAAGATTCATCCTTTCAGTTCTCGCCTTTTTTCAGAGAATGTGTTTTTTCATACAGAAATAAGCAAAATGTTCTCATAGTGCGATAAACATGCACAACAGTTGACAAACATGTAAAAAACAAAAATGTTGCTTACAACACCCGGGATTCCCAAGCCGTCTCCGATCCAAGTACTAACCGGGCCCAGCGTTGCTTAACTTGCCAGATCGGACGGGATGGCGTGTTCTCAACGCGGTATGGTCGTAAGCGAAAGAAGTTGTTTCACTTGAAGATTCATCCTTTCAGTTCTCGCATTTTTTCAGAGAATGTGTTTTTTCATACAGAAATAAGCAAAATGTTCTCAGAGTGCGATAAAAATGCACAACAGTTGATAAACATGTAAAAAACAAAAATGTTGCTTACAACACCCGGGATTCCCAAGCCGTCTCCGATCCAAGTACTAACCGGGCCCAGCGTTGCTTAACTTGCCAGATCGGACGGGATGGCGTGTTCTCAACGCGGTATGGTCGTAAGCGAAAGAAGTTGTTTCACTTGAAGATTCATCGTTTCAGTTCTCGCGTTTTTTCAGAGAATGTGTTTTTTTCATACAGAAATAAGCAAAATGTTCTCATAGTGCGATAAACATGCACAACAGTTGACAAACATGTGAAAAAACAAAAATTTTGCTTACAACACCCGGGATTCCCAAGCCGTCTCCGATCCAAGTACTAACCGGGCCCAGCGTTGCTTAACTTGCCAGATCGGACGGGATGGCGTGTTTTCAACGCGGTATGGTCGTAAGCGAAAAGTTGTTTCACTTGAAGATTCATCCTTTCAGTTCTCGCCTTTTTTCAGAGAATGTGTTTTTTCATACAGAAATAAGCAAAATGTTCTCATAGTGCAATAAACATGCACAACAGTTGACAAACATGTAAAAAACAAAAATGTTGCTTACAACACCCGGGATTCCCAAGCCGTCTCCGATCCAAGTACTAACCGGGCCCAGCGTTGCTTAACTTGCCAGATCGGACGGGATGGCGTGTTCTCAACGCGGTATGGTCGTAAGCGAAAGAAGTTGTTTCACTTGAAGATTCATCCTTTCAGTTCTCGCATTTTTTCAGAGAATGTGTTTTTTCATACAGAAATAAGCAAAATGTTCTCAGAGTGCGATAAAAATGCACAACAGTTGATAAACATGTAAAAAACAAAAATGTTGCTTACAACACCCGGGATTCCCAAGCCGTCTCCAATCCAAGTACTAACCGGGCCCAGCGTTGCTTAACATGCCAGATCGGACGGGATGGCGCGTTCTCAACGCGGTATGGTCGTAAGCGAAAGAAGTTGTTTCACTTGAAGATTCATCCTTTCAGTTCTCGCGTTTTTTCAGAGAATGTGTTTTTTTCATACAGAAATAAGCAAAATGTTTTCACATTGCGATAAACATGCACAACAGTTGACAAACATGTAAAAAACAAAAATGTTGCTTACAACACCCGGGATTCCCAAGCCGTCTCCGATCCAAGTACTAACCGGGCCCAGCGTTGCTTAACTTGCCAGATCGGACGGGATGGCGTGTTTTCAACGCGGTATGGTCGTAAGCGAAAGAAGTTGTTTCACTTGAAGATTCATCCTTTCAGTTCTCGCGTTTTTTCAGAGAATGTGTTTTTTCATACAGAAATAAGCAAAATGTTCTCATAGTGCGATAAACATGCACAACAGTTGACAAACATGTAAAAAACAAAAATGTTGCTTACAACACCCGGGATTCCCAAGCCGTCTCCGATCCAAGTACTAACCGGGCCCAGCGTTGCTTAACTTGCCAGATCGGACGGGATGGCGTGTTCTCAACGCGGTATGGTCGTAAGCGAAAGAAGTTGTTTCACTTGAACATTCATCCTTTCAGTTCTCGCATTTTTTCAGAGAATGTGTTTTTTCATACAGAAATAAGCAAAATGTTCTCAGAGTGCGATAAAAATGCACAACAGTTGATAAACATGTAAAAAACAAAAATGTTGCTTACAACACCCGGGATTCCCAAGCCGTCTCCGATCCAAGTACTAACCGGGCCCAGCGTTGCTTAACTTGCCAGATCGGACGGGATGGCGTGTTTTCAACGCGGTATGGTCGTAAGCGAAAGAAGTTGTTTCACTTGAAGATTCATCCTTTCAGTTCTCGCATTTTTTCAGAGAATGTGTTTTTTCATACAGAAATAAGCAAAATGTTCTCAGAGTGCGATAAAAATGCACAACAGTTGATAAACATGTAAAAAACAAAAATGTTGCTTACAACACCCGGGATTCCCAAGCCGTCTCCGATCCAAGTACTAACCGGGCCCAGCGTTGCTTAACTTGCCAGATCGGACGGGATGGCGTGTTCTCAACGCGGTATGGTCGTAAGCGAAAGAAGTTGTTTCACTTGAAGATTCATCGTTTCAGTTCTCGCGTTTTTTCAGAGAATGTGTTTTTTTCATACAGAAATAAGCAAAATGTTCTCATAGTGCGATAAACATGCACAACAGTTGACAAACATGTGAAAAAAACAAAAATTTTGCTTACAACACCCGGGATTCCCAAGCCGTCTCCGATCCAAGTACTAACCGGGCCCAGCGTTGCTTAACTTGCCAGATCGGACGGGATGGCGTGTTTTCAACGCGGTATGGTCGTAAGCGAAAAGTTGTTTCACTTGAAGATTCATCCTTTCAGTTCTCGCCTTTTTTCAGAGAATGTGTTTTTTCATACAGAAATAAGCAAAATGTTCTCAGAGTGCGATAAAAATGCACAACAGTTGATAAACATGTAAAAAACAAAAATGTTGCTTACAACACCCGGGATTCCCAAGCCGTCTCCAATCCAAGTACTAACCGGGCCCAGCGTTGCTTAACATGCCAGATCGGACGGGATGGCGCGTTCTCAACGCGGTATGGTCGTAAGCGAAAGAAGTTGTTTCACTTGAAGATTCATCCTTTCAGTTCTCGCGTTTTTTCAGAGAATGTGTTTTTTCGTACAGAAATAAGCAAAATGTTCTCAAAGTGCGATAAACATGCACAACAGTTGACAAACATGTGAAAAACAAAAATGTTGCTTACAACACCCGGGATTCCCAAGCCGTCTCCGATCCAAGTACTAACCTGGCCCAGCGTGGCTTAACTTGCCAGATCGGACGGGATCGCGTGTTCTCAACGCTGTATGGTCGTAAGCGAAAGAAGTTGTTTCACTTGAAGATTCAACCTTTCAGTTCTCGCGTTTTTTCAGAGAATGTGTTTTTTCATACAGAAATAAGCAAAATGTTCTCAGAGTGCGATAAACATGCACAACAGTTGACAAACATGTAAAAAACAAAAATGTTGCTTACAACACCCGGGATTCCCAAGCCGTCTCCGATCCAAGTACTAACCGAGTCCAGCGTTGCTTAGCTTGCCAGATCGGACGGGATGGCGTGTTCTCAACGCGGTATGGTCGTAAGCGAAAGAAGTTGTTTCACTTGAAGATTCATCGTTTCAGTTCTCGCGTTTTTTCAGAGAATGTGTTTTTTTCATACAGAAATAAGCAAAATGTTTTCACATTGCGATAAACATGCACAACAGTTGACAAACATGTAAAAAACAAAAATGTTGCTTACAACACCCGGGATTCCCAAGCCGTCTCCGATCCAAGTACTAACCGGGCCCAGCGTTGCTTAACTTGCCAGATCGGACGGGATGGCGTGTTTTCAACGCGGTATGGTCGTAAGCGAAAGAAGTTGTTTCACTTGAAGATTCATCCTTTCAGTTCTCGCGTTTTTTCAGAGAATGTGTTTTTTCATACAGAAATAAGCAAAATGTTCTCATAGTGCGATAAACATGCACAACAGTTGACAAACATGTAAAAAACAAAAATGTTGCTTACAACACCCGGGATTCCCAAGCCGTCTCCGATCCAAGTACTAACCGGGCCCAGCGTTGCTTAACTTGCCAGATCGGACGGGATGGCGTGTTCTCAACGCGGTATGGTCGTAAGCGAAAGAAGTTGTTTCACTTGAACATTCATCCTTTCAGTTCTCGCATTTTTTCAGAGAATGTGTTTTTTCATACAGAAATAAGCAAAATGTTCTCAGAGTGCGATAAAAATGCACAACAGTTGATAAACATGTAAAAAACAAAAATGTTGCTTACAACACCCGGGATTCCCAAGCCGTCTCCGATCCAAGTACTAACCGGGCCCAGCGTTGCTTAACTTGCCAGATCGGACGGGATGGCGTGTTTTCAACGCGGTATGGTCGTAAGCGAAAGAAGTTGTTTCACTTGAAGATTCATCCTTTCAGTTCTCGCATTTTTTCAGAGAATGTGTTTTTTCATACAGAAATAAGCAAAATGTTCTCAGAGTGCGATAAAAATGCACAACAGTTGATAAACATGTAAAAAACAAAAATGTTGCTTACAACACCCGGGATTCCCAAGCCGTCTCCGATCCAAGTACTAACCGGGCCCAGCGTTGCTTAACTTGCCAGATCGGACGGGATGGCGTGTTCTCAACGCGGTATGGTCGTAAGCGAAAGAAGTTGTTTCACTTGAAGATTCATCGTTTCAGTTCTCGCGTTTTTTCAGAGAATGTGTTTTTTTCATACAGAAATAAGCAAAATGTTCTCATAGTGCGATAAACATGCACAACAGTTGACAAACATGTGAAAAAAACAAAAATTTTGCTTACAACACCCGGGATTCCCAAGCCGTCTCCGATCCAAGTACTAACCGGGCCCAGCGTTGCTTAACTTGCCAGATCGGACGGGATGGCGTGTTTTCAACGCGGTATGGTCGTAAGCGAAAAGTTGTTTCACTTGAAGATTCATCCTTTCAGTTCTCGCCTTTTTTCAGAGAATGTGTTTTTTCATACAGAAATAAGCAAAATGTTCTCAGAGTGCGATAAAAATGCACAACAGTTGATAAACATGTAAAAAACAAAAATGTTGCTTACAACACCCGGGATTCCCAAGCCGTCTCCAATCCAAGTACTAACCGGGCCCAGCGTTGCTTAACATGCCAGATCGGACGGGATGGCGCGTTCTCAACGCGGTATGGTCGTAAGCGAAAGAAGTTGTTTCACTTGAAGATTCATCCTTTCAGTTCTCGCGTTTTTTCAGAGAATGTGTTTTTTCGTACAGAAATAAGCAAAATGTTCTCAAAGTGCGATAAACATGCACAACAGTTGACAAACATGTGAAAAACAAAAATGTTGCTTACAACACCCGGGATTCCCAAGCCGTCTCCGATCCAAGTACTAACCTGGCCCAGCGTGGCTTAACTTGCCAGATCGGACGGGATCGCGTGTTCTCAACGCTGTATGGTCGTAAGCGAAAGAAGTTGTTTCACTTGAAGATTCATCCTTTCAGTTCTCGCGTTTTTTCAGAGAATGTGTTTTTTCATACAGAAATAAGCAAAATGTTCTCAGAGTGCGATAAACATGCACAACAGTTGACAAACATGTAAAAAACAAAAATGTTGCTTACAACACCCGGGATTCCCAAGCCGTCTCCGATCCAAGTACTAACCGAGTCCAGCGTTGCTTAGCTTGCCAGATCGGACGGGATGGCGTGTTCTCAACGCGGTATGGTCGTAAGCGAAAGAAGTTGTTTCACTTGAAGATTCATCGTTTCAGTTCTCGCGTTTTTTCAGAGAATGTGTTTTTTTCATACAGAAATAAGCAAAATGTTCTCATAGTGCGATAAACATGCACAACAGTTGACAAACATGTGAAAAAACAAAAATTTTGCTTACAACACCCGGGATTCCCAAGCCGTCTCCGATCCAAGTACTAACCGGGCCCAGCGTTGCTTAACTTGCCAGATCGGACGGGATGGCGTGTTTTCAACGCGGTATGGTCGTAAGCGAAAAGTTGTTTCACTTGAAGATTCATCCTTTCAGTTCTCGCCTTTTTTCAGAGAACGTGTTTTTTCATACAGAAATAAGCAAAATGTTCTCATAGTGCGATAAACATGCACAACAGTTGACAAACATGTAAAAAACAAAAATGTTGCTTACAACACCCGGGATTCCCAAGCCGTCTCCGATCCAAGTACTAACCGGGCCCAGCGTTGCTTAACTTGCCAGATCGGACGGGATGGCGTGTTCTCAACGCGGTATGGTCGTAAGCGAAAGAAGTTGTTTCACTTGAAGATTCATCCTTTCAGTTCTCGCATTTTTTCAGAGAATGTGTTTTTTCATACAGAAATAAGCAAAATGTTCTCAGAGTGCGATAAAAATGCACAACAGTTGATAAACATGTAAAAAAACAAAAATGTTGCTTACAACACCCGGGATTCCCAAGCCGTCTCCGATCCAAGTACTAACCGGGCCCAGCGTTGCTTAACTTGCCAGATCGGACGGGATGGCGTGTTCTCAACGCGGTATGGTCGTAAGCGAAAGAAGTTGTTTCACTTGAAGATTCATCCTTTCAGTTCTCGCATTTTTTCAGAGAATGTGTTTTTTCATACAGAAATAAGCAAAATGTTCTCAGAGTGCGATAAAAATGCACAACAGTTGATAAACATGTAAAAAACAAAAATGTTGCTTACAACACCCGGGATTCCCAAGCCGTCTCCGATCCAAGTACTAACCGGGCCCAGCGTTGCTTAACTTGCCAGATCGGACGGGATGGCGTGTTTTCAACGCGGTATGGTCGTAAGCGAAAGAAGTTGTTTCACTTGAAGATTCATCCTTTCAGTTCTCGCGTTTTTTCAGAGAATGTGTTTTTTTCATACAGAAATAAGCAAAATGTTTTCACATTGCGATAAACATGCACAACAGTTGACAAACATGTAAAAAACAAAAATGTTGCTTACAACACCCGGGATTCCCAAGCCGTCTCCGATCCAAGTACTAACCGGGCCCAGCGTTGCTTAACTTGCCAGATCGGACGGGATGGCGTGTTTTCAACGCGGTATGGTCGTAAGCGAAAGAAGTTGTTTCACTTGAAGATTCATCCTTTCAGTTCTCGCGTTTTTTCAGAGAATGTGTTTTTTCATACAGAAATAAGCAAAATGTTCTCATAGTGCGATAAACATGCACAACAGTTGACAAACATGTAAAAAACAAAAATGTTGCTTACAACACCCGGGATTCCCAAGCCGTCTCCGATCCAAGTACTAACCGGGACCAGCGTTGCTTAACTTGCCAGATCGGACGGGATGGCGTGTTCTCAACGCGGTATGGTCGTAAGCGAAAGAAGTTGTTTCACTTGAAGATTCATCGTTTCAGTTCTCGCGTTTTTTCAGAGAATGTGTTTTTTTCATACAGAAATAAGCAAAATGTTTTCATAGTGCGATAAACATGCACAACAGTTGACAAACATGTGAAAAAAACAAAAATTTTGCTTACAACACCCGGGATTCCCAAGCCGTCTCCGATCCAAGTACTAACCGGGCCCAGCGTTGCTTAACTTGCCAGATCGGACGGGATGGCGTGTTTTCAACGCGGTATGGTCGTAAGCGAAAAGTTGTTTCACTTGAAGATTCATCCTTTCAGTTCTCGCCTTTTTTCAGAGAATGTGTTTTTTCATACAGAAATAAGCAAAATGTTCTCAGAGTGCGATAAAAATGCACAACAGTTGATAAACATGTAAAAAACAAAAATGTTGCTTACAACACCCGGGATTCCCAAGCCGTCTCCAATCCAAGTACTAACCGGGCCCAGCGTTGCTTAACATGCCAGATCGGACGGGATGGCGCGTTCTCAACGCGGTATGGTCGTAAGCGAAAGAAGTTGTTTCACTTGAAGATTCATCCTTTCAGTTCTCGCGTTTTTTCAGAGAATGTGTTTTTTCGTACAGAAATAAGCAAAATGTTCTCAAAGTGCGATAAACATGCACAACAGTTGACAAACATGTGAAAAACAAAAATGTTGCTTACAACACCCGGGATTCCCAAGCCGTCTCCGATCCAAGTACTAACCTGGCCCAGCGTGGCTTAACTTGCCAGATCGGACGGGATCGCGTGTTCTCAACGCTGTATGGTCGTAAGCGAAAGAAGTTGTTTCACTTGAAGATTCATCCTTTCAGTTCTCGCGTTTTTTCAGAGAATGTGTTTTTTCATACAGAAATAAGCAAAATGTTCTCAGAGTGCGATAAACATGCACAACAGTTGACAAACATGTAAAAAACAAAAATGTTGCTTACAACACCCGGGATTCCCAAGCCGTCTCCGATCCAAGTACTAACCGAGTCCAGCGTTGCTTAGCTTGCCAGATCGGACGGGATGGCGTGTTCTCAACGCGGTATGGTCGTAAGCGAAAGAAGTTGTTTCACTTGAAGATTCATCGTTTCAGTTCTCGCGTTTTTTCAGAGAATGTGTTTTTTTCATACAGAAATAAGCAAAATGTTCTCATAGTGCGATAAACATGCACAACAGTTGACAAACATGTGAAAAAACAAAAATTTTGCTTACAACACCCGGGATTCCCAAGCCGTCTCCGATCCAAGTACTAACCGGGCCCAGCGTTGCTTAACTTGCCAGATCGGACGGGATGGCGTGTTTTCAACGCGGTATGGTCGTAAGCGAAAAGTTGTTTCACTTGAAGATTCATCCTTTCAGTTCTCGCCTTTTTTCAGAGAACGTGTTTTTTCATACAGAAATAAGCAAAATGTTCTCATAGTGCGATAAACATGCACAACAGTTGACAAACATGTAAAAAACAAAAATGTTGCTTACAACACCCGGGATTCCCAAGCCGTCTCCGATCCAAGTACTAACCGGGCCCAGCGTTGCTTAACTTGCCAGATCGGACGGGATGGCGTGTTCTCAACGCGGTATGGTCGTAAGCGAAAGAAGTTGTTTCACTTGAAGATTCATCCTTTCAGTTCTCGCATTTTTTCAGAGAATGTGTTTTTTCATACAGAAATAAGCAAAATGTTCTCAGAGTGCGATAAAAATGCACAACAGTTGATAAACATGTAAAAAAACAAAAATGTTGCTTACAACACCCGGGATTCCCAAGCCGTCTCCGATCCAAGTACTAACCGGGCCCAGCGTTGCTTAACTTGCCAGATCGGACGGGATGGCGTGTTCTCAACGCGGTATGGTCGTAAGCGAAAGAAGTTGTTTCACTTGAAGATTCATCCTTTCAGTTCTCGCATTTTTTCAGAGAATGTGTTTTTTCATACAGAAATAAGCAAAATGTTCTCAGAGTGCGATAAAAATGCACAACAGTTGATAAACATGTAAAAAACAAAAATGTTGCTTACAACACCCGGGATTCCCAAGCCGTCTCCGATCCAAGTACTAACCGGGCCCAGCGTTGCTTAACTTGCCAGATCGGACGGGATGGCGTGTTTTCAACGCGGTATGGTCGTAAGCGAAAGAAGTTGTTTCACTTGAAGATTCATCCTTTCAGTTCTCGCGTTTTTTCAGAGAATGTGTTTTTTTCATACAGAAATAAGCAAAATGTTTTCACATTGCGATAAACATGCACAACAGTTGACAAACATGTAAAAAACAAAAATGTTGCTTACAACACCCGGGATTCCCAAGCCGTCTCCGATCCAAGTACTAACCGGGCCCAGCGTTGCTTAACTTGCCAGATCGGACGGGATGGCGTGTTTTCAACGCGGTATGGTCGTAAGCGAAAGAAGTTGTTTCACTTGAAGATTCATCCTTTCAGTTCTCGCGTTTTTTCAGAGAATGTGTTTTTTCATACAGAAATAAGCAAAATGTTCTCATAGTGCGATAAACATGCACAACAGTTGACAAACATGTAAAAAACAAAAATGTTGCTTACAACACCCGGGATTCCCAAGCCGTCTCCGATCCAAGTACTAACCGGGCCCAGCGTTGCTTAACTTGCCAGATCGGACGGGATGGCGTGTTCTCAACGCGGTATGGTCGTAAGCGAAAGAAGTTGTTTCACTTGAACATTCATCCTTTCAGTTCTCGCATTTTTTCAGAGAATGTGTTTTTTCATACAGAAATAAGCAAAATGTTCTCAGAGTGCGATAAAAATGCACAACAGTTGATAAACATGTAAAAAACAAAAATGTTGCTTACAACACCCGGGATTCCCAAGCCGTCTCCGATCCAAGTACTAACCGGGCCCAGCGTTGCTTAACTTGCCAGATCGGACGGGATGGCGTGTTTTCAACGCGGTATGGTCGTAAGCGAAAGAAGTTGTTTCACTTGAAGATTCATCCTTTCAGTTCTCGCATTTTTTCAGAGAATGTGTTTTTTCATACAGAAATAAGCAAAATGTTCTCAGAGTGCGATAAAAATGCACAACAGTTGATAAACATGTAAAAAACAAAAATGTTGCTTACAACACCCGGGATTCCCAAGCCGTCTCCGATCCAAGTACTAACCGGGCCCAGCGTTGCTTAACTTGCCAGATCGGACGGGATGGCGTGTTCTCAACGCGGTATGGTCGTAAGCGAAAGAAGTTGTTTCACTTGAAGATTCATCGTTTCAGTTCTCGCGTTTTTTCAGAGAATGTGTTTTTTTCATACAGAAATAAGCAAAATGTTCTCATAGTGCGATAAACATGCACAACAGTTGACAAACATGTGAAAAAACAAAAATTTTGCTTACAACACCCGGGATTCCCAAGCCGTCTCCGATCCAAGTACTAACCGGGCCCAGCGTTGCTTAACTTGCCAGATCGGACGGGATGGCGTGTTTTCAACGCGGTATGGTCGTAAGCGAAAAGTTGTTTCACTTGAAGATTCATCCTTTCAGTTCTCGCCTTTTTTCAGAGAATGTGTTTTTTCATACAGAAATAAGCAAAATGTTCTCATAGTGCAATAAACATGCACAACAGTTGACAAACATGTAAAAAACAAAAATGTTGCTTACAACACCCGGGATTCCCAAGCCGTCTCCGATCCAAGTACTAACCGGGCCCAGCGTTGCTTAACTTGCCAGATCGGACGGGATGGCGTGTTCTCAACGCGGTATGGTCGTAAGCGAAAGAAGTTGTTTCACTTGAAGATTCATCCTTTCAGTTCTCGCATTTTTTCAGAGAATGTGTTTTTTCATACAGAAATAAGCAAAATGTTCTCAGAGTGCGATAAAAATGCACAACAGTTGATAAACATGTAAAAAACAAAAATGTTGCTTACAACACCCGGGATTCCCAAGCCGTCTCCAATCCAAGTACTAACCGGGCCCAGCGTTGCTTAACATGCCAGATCGGACGGGATGGCGCGTTCTCAACGCGGTATGGTCGTAAGCGAAAGAAGTTGTTTCACTTGAAGATTCATCCTTTCAGTTCTCGCGTTTTTTCAGAGAATGTGTTTTTTCGTACAGAAATAAGCAAAATGTTCTCAAAGTGCGATAAACATGCACAACAGTTGACAAACATGTGAAAAACAAAAATGTTGCTTACAACACCCGGGATTCCCAAGCCGTCTCCGATCCAAGTACTAACCTGGTCCAGCGTGGCTTAACTTGCCAGATCGGACGGGATGGCGTGTTCTCAACGCGGTATGGTCGTAAGCGAAAGAAGTTGTTTCACTTGAAGATTCATCCTTTCAGTTCTCGCATTTTTTCAGAGAATGTGTTTTTTCATACAGAAATAAGCAAAATGTTCTCAGAGTGCGATAAAAATGCACAACAGTTGATAAACATGTAAAAAACAAAAATGTTGCTTACAACACCCGGGATTCCCAAGCCGTCTCCAATCCAAGTACTAACCGGGCCCAGCGTTGCTTAACATGCCAGATCGGACGGGATGGCGCGTTCTCAACGCGGTATGGTCGTAAGCGAAAGAAGTTGTTTCACTTGAAGATTCATCCTTTCAGTTCTCGCGTTTTTTCAGAGAATGTGTTTTTTCGTACAGAAATAAGCAAAATGTTCTCAAAGTGCGATAAACATGCACAACAGTTGACAAACATGTGAAAAACAAAAATGTTGCTTACAACACCCGGGATTCCCAAGCCGTCTCCGATCCAAGTACTAACCTGGTCCAGCGTGGCTTAACTTGCCAGATCGGACGGGATGGCGTGTTCTCAACGCGGTATGGTCGTAAGCGAAAGAAGTTGTTTCACTTGAAGATTCATCCTTTCAGTTCTCGCATTTTTTCAGAGAATGTGTTTTTTCATACAGAAATAAGCAAAATGTTCTCAGAGTGCGATAAAAATGCACAACAGTTGATAAACATGTAAAAAACAAAAATGTTGCTTACAACACCCGGGATTCCCAAGCCGTCTCCAATCCAAGTACTAACCGGGCCCAGCGTTGCTTAACATGCCAGATCGGACGGGATGGCGCGTTCTCAACGCGGTATGGTCGTAAGCGAAAGAAGTTGTTTCACTTGAAGATTCATCCTTTCAGTTCTCGCGTTTTTTCAGAGAATGTGTTTTTTCGTACAGAAATAAGCAAAATGTTCTCAAAGTGCGATAAACATGCACAACAGTTGACAAACATGTGAAAAACAAAAATGTTGCTTACAACACCCGGGATTCCCAAGCCGTCTCCGATCCAAGTACTAACCTGGTCCAGCGTGGCTTAACTTGCCAGATCGGACGGGATCGCGTGTTCTCAACGCTGTATGGTCGTAAGCGAAAGAAGTTGTTTCACTTGAAGATTCATCCTTTCAGTTCTCGCGTTTTTTCAGAGAATGTGTTTTTTCATACAGAAATAAGCAAAATGTTCTCAGAGTGCGATAAACATGCACAACAGTTGACAAACATGTAAAAAACAAAAATTTTGCTTACAACACCCGGGATTCCCAAGCCGTCTCCGATCCAAGTACTAACCGAGTCCAGCGTTGCTTAGCTTGCCAGATCGGACGGGATGGCGTGTTCTCAACGCGGTATGGTCGTAAGCGAAAGAAGTTGTTTCACTTGAAGATTCATCGTTTCAGTTCTCGCGTTTTTTCAGAGAATGTGTTTTTTTCATACAGAAATAAGCAAAATGTTCTCATAGTGCGATAAACATGCACAACAGTTGACAAACATGTGAAAAAACAAAAATTTTGCTTACAACACCCGGGATTCCCAAGCCGTCTCCGATCCAAGTACTAACCGGGCCCAGCGTTGCTTAACTTGCCAGATCGGACGGGATGGCGTGTTTTCAACGCGGTATGGTCGTAAGCGAAAAGTTGTTTCACTTGAAGATTCATCCTTTCAGTTCTCGCCTTTTTTCAGAGAATGTGTTTTTTCATACAGAAATAAGCAAAATGTTCTCATAGTGCGATAAACATGCACAACAGTTGACAAACATGTAAAAAACAAAAATGTTGCTTACAACACCCGGGATTCCCAAGCCGTCTCCGATCCAAGTACTAACCGGGCCCAGCGTTGCTTAACTTGCCAGATCGGACGGGATGGCGTGTTCTCAACGCGGTATGGTCGTAAGCGAAAGAAGTTGTTTCACTTGAAGATTCATCCTTTCAGTTCTCGCATTTTTTCAGAGAATGTGTTTTTTCAAACAGAAATAAGCAAAATGTTCTCAGAGTGCGATAAAAATGCACAATAGTTGATAAACATGTAAAAAACAAAAATGTTGCTTACAACACCCGGGATTCCCAAGCCGTCTCCGATCCAAGTACTAACCGGGCCCAGCGTTGCTTAACTTGCCAGATCGGACGGGATGGCGTGTTCTCAACGCGGTATGGTCGTAAGCGAAAGAAGTTGTTTCACTTGAAGATTCATCCTTTCAGTTCTCGCATTTTTTCAGAGAATGTGTTTTTTCATACAGAAATAAGCAAAATGTTTTCACATTGCGATAAACATGCACAACAGTTGACAAACATGTAAAAAACAAAAATGTTGCTTACAACACCCGGGATTCCCAAGCCGTCTCCGATCCAAGTACTAACCGGGCCCAGCGTTGCTTAACTTGCCAGATCGGACGGGATGGCGTGTTTTCAACGCGGTATGGTCGTAAGCGAAAGAAGTTGTTTCACTTGAAGATTCATCCTTTCAGTTCTCGCGTTTTTTCAGAGAATGTGTTTTTTCATACAGAAATAAGCAAAATGTTCTCATAGTGCGATAAACATGCACAACAGTTGACAAACATGTAAAAAACAAAAATGTTGCTTACAACACCCGGGATTCCCAAGCCGTCTCCGATCTAAGTACTAACCGGGCCCAGCGTTGCTTAACTTGCCAGATCGGACGGGATGGCGTGTTCTCAACGCGGTATGGTCGTAAGCGAAAGAAGTTGTTTCACTTGAAGATTCATCCTTTCAGTTCTCGCATTTTTTCAGAGAATGTGTTTTTTCATACAGAAATAAGCAAAATGTTCTCAGAGTGCGATAAAAATGCACAACAGTTGATAAACATGTAAAAAACAAAAATGTTGCTTACAACACCCGGGATTCCCAAGCCGTCTCCGATCCAAGTACTAACCGGGCCCAGCGTTGCTTAACTTGCCAGATCGGACGGGATGGCGTGTTTTCAAAGCGGTATGGTCGTAAGCGAAAGAAGTTGTTTCACTTGAAGATTCATCCTTTCAGTTCTCGCGTTTTTTCAGAGAATGTGTTTTTTTCATACAGAAATAAGCAAAATGTTTTCACAGTGCGATAAACATGCACATTAGTTGACAAACATGTAAAAAACAAAAATGTTGCTTACAACACCCGGGATTCCCAAGCCGTCTCCGATCTAAGTACTAACCGGGCCCAGCGTTGCTTAACTTGCCAGATCGGACGGGATGGCGTGTTCTCAACGCGGTATGGTCGTAAGCGAAAGAAGTTGTTTCACTTGAAGATTCATCCTTTCAGTTCTCGCATTTTTTCAGAGAATGTGTTTTTTCATACAGAAATAAGCAAAATGTTCTCAGAGTGCGATAAAAATGCACAACAGTTGATAAACATGTAAAAAACAAAAATGTTGCTTACAACACCCGGGATTCCCAAGCCGTCTCCGATCCAAGTACTAACCGGGCCCAGCGTTGCTTAACTTGCCAGATCGGACGGGATGGCGTGTTTTCAACGCGGTATGGTCGTAAGCGAAAGAAGTTGTTTCACTTGAAGATTCATCCTTTCAGTTCTCGCGTTTTTTCAGAGAATGTGTTTTTTCATACAGAAATAAGCAAAATGTTCTCATAGTGCGATAAACATGCACAACAGTTGACAAACATGTAAAAAACAAAAATGTTGCTTACAACACCCGGGATTCCCAAGCCGTCTCCGATCCAAGTACTAACCGGGCCCAGCGTTGCTTAACTTGCCAGATCGGACGGGATGGCGTGTTTTCAACGCGGTATGGTCGTAAGCGAAAGAAGTTGTTTCACTTGAAGATTCATCCTTTCAGTTCTCGCGTTTTTTCAGAGAATGTGTTTTTTCATACAGAAATAAGCAAAATGTTCTCAGAGTGCGATAAAAATGCACAACAGTTGAAAAACATGTAAAAAACAAAAATGTTGCTTACAACACCCGGGATTCCCAAGCCGTCTCCGATCCAAGTACTAACCGGGCCCAGCGTTGCTTAACTTGCCAGATCGGACGGGATGGCGTGTTTTCAAAGCGGTATGGTCGTAAGCGAAAGAAGTTGTTTCACTTGAAGATTCATCCTTTCAGTTCTCGCGTTTTTTCAGAGAATGTGTTTTTTTCATACAGAAATAAGCAAAATGTTTTCACAGTGCGATAAACATGCACATTAGTTGACAAACATGTAAAAAACAAAAATGTTGCTTACAACACCCGGGATTCCCAAGCCGTCTCCGATCTAAGTACTAACCGGGCCCAGCGTTGCTTAACTTGCCAGATCGGACGGGATGGCGTGTTCTCAACGCGGTATGGTCGTAAGCGAAAGAAGTTGTTTCACTTGAAGATTCATCCTTTCAGTTCTCGCATTTTTTCAGAGAATGTGTTTTTTCATACAGAAATAAGCAAAATGTTCTCAGAGTGCGATAAAAATGCACAACAGTTGATAAACATGTAAAAAACAAAAATGTTGCTTACAACACCCGGGATTCCCAAGCCGTCTCCGATCCAAGTACTAACCGGGCCCAGCGTTGCTTAACTTGCCAGATCGGACGGGATGGCGTGTTTTCAACGCGGTATGGTCGTAAGCGAAAGAAGTTGTTTCACTTGAAGATTCATCCTTTCAGTTCTCGCGTTTTTTCAGAGAATGTGTTTTTTCATACAGAAATAAGCAAAATGTTCTCATAGTGCGATAAACATGCACAACAGTTGACAAACATGTAAAAAACAAAAATGTTGCTTACAACACCCGGGATTCCCAAGCCGTCTCCGATCCAAGTACTAACCGGGCCCAGCGTTGCTTAACTTGCCAGATCGGACGGGATGGCGTGTTTTCAACGCGGTATGGTCGTAAGCGAAAGAAGTTGTTTCACTTGAAGATTCATCCTTTCAGTTCTCGCGTTTTTTCAGAGAATGTGTTTTTTCATACAGAAATAAGCAAAATGTTCTCAGAGTGCGATAAAAATGCACAACAGTTGATAAACATGTAAAAAACAAAAATGTTGCTTACAACACCCGGGATTCCCAAGCCGTCTCCGATCTAAGTACTAACCGGGCCCAGCGTTGCTTAACTTGCCAGATCGGACGGGATGGCGTGTTCTCAACGCGGTATGGTCGTAAGCGAAAGAAGTTGTTTCACTTGAAGATTCATCCTTTCAGTTCTCGCGTTTTTTCAGAGAATGTGTTTTTTCATACAGAAATAAGCAAAATGTTCTCAAAGTGCGATAAACATGCAAAACAGTTGACAAACATGTGAAAAACAAAAATGTTGCTTAAAACACCCGGGATTCCCAAGCCGTCTCCGATCCAAGTACTAACCTGGCCCAGCGTTGCTTAACTTGCCAGATCGGACGGGATGGCGTGTTCTCAACGCGGTATGGTCGTAAGCGAAAGAAGTTGTTTCACTTGAAGATTCATCCTTTCAGTTCTCGCGTTTTTTCAGAGAATGTGTTTTTTTCATACAGAAATAAGCAAAATGTTCTCATAGTGCGATAAACATGCACAACAGTTGACAAACATGTGAAAAAACAAAAATTTTGCTTACAACTTCCGGGATTCCCAAGCCGTCTCCGATCCAAGTACTAACCGGGCCCAGCGTTGCTTAACTTGCCAGATCGGACGGGATGGCGTGTTCTCAACGCGGTATGGTCGTAAGCGAAAGAAGTTGTTTCACTTGAAGATTCATCCTTTCAGTTCTCGCGTTTTTTTCAGAGAATGTGTTTTTTCATACAGAAATAAGCAAAATGTTCTCATAGTGCGATAAACATGCACAACAGTTGACAAACATGTAAAAAACAAAAACTTTGCTTACAACACCCGGGATTCCCAAGCCGTCTCCGATCCAAGTACTAACCGGGCCCAGCGTTGCTTAACTTGCCAGATCGGACGGGATGGCGTGTTCTTAACGCGGTATGGTCGTAAGCGAAAGAAGTTGTTTTAATTGAAGATTGAATTGAATTAGCTTTATCATCAAAGGATAGCTTGTTATGGCTATCGCTGACATGGATGATGGGGAACTTGAGAGGGAATTTGGAACTGCGGTTTTCTTGGACGCTTTCTCGAAATGTCAAGTCAAAAAGGAAGGTAGGCTTATGTATTGGGTCAGCGGGGAGTCTTCTAAGATCTTGACAAAGGCTTCGACTTCTTTGATCTCGGAATTATCATCGGCAATTGTGTTCCAGAGAGCAACGACGCGGTAGAAGAAAAATTGATTGTGTCTGTAGTTCTCTTCATTTAATAGGCGCAGTGAGCTCGATCTGGCAGAGGTTCAGAGATTGATCTTTTCAGTTCTCGCTTTTTTTCAGAGAATGTGTTTTTTTCATACAGAAATAAGCAAAATGTTCTCAGAGTGCGATAAAAATGCACAACAGTTGATAAACATGTAAAAAACAAAAATGTTGCTTACAACACCCGGGATTCCCAAGCCGTCTCCGATCTAAGTACTAACCGGGCCCAGCGTTGCTTAACTTGCCAGATCGGACGGGATGGCGTGTTCTCAACGCGGTATGGTCGTAAGCGAAAGAAGTTGTTTCACTTGAAGATTCATCCTTTCAGTTCTCGCGTTTTTTCAGAGAATGTGTTTTTTCATACAGAAATAAGCAAAATGTTCTCAAAGTGCGATAAACATGCACAACAGTTGACAAACATGTGAAAAACAAAAATGTTGCTTACAACACCCGGGATTCCCAAGCCATCTCCGATCCAAGTTCTAACCTGGCCCAGCGTTGCTTAACTTGCCAGATCGGACGGGATGGCGTGTTCTCAACGCGGTATGGTCGTAAGCGAAAGAAGTTGTTTCACTTGAAGATTCATCCTTTCAGTTCTCGCGTTTTTTCAGAGAATGTGTTTTTTTCATACAGAAATAAGCAAAATGTTCTCATAGTGCGATAAACATGCACAACAGTTGACAAACATGTGAAAAAACAAAAATTTTGCTTACAACACCCGGGATTCCCAAGCCGTCTCCGATCCAAGTACTAACCGGGCCCAGCGTTGCTTAACTTGCCAGATCGGACGGGATGGCGTGTTCTCAACGCGGTATGGTCGTAAGCGAAAGAAGTTGTTTCACTTGAAGATTCATCCTTTCAGTTCTCGCGTTTTTTTCAGAGAATGTGTTTTTTCATACAGAAATAAGCAAAATGTTCTCATAGTGCGATAAACATGCACAACAGTTGACAAACATGTAAAAAACAAAAATTTTGCTTACAACACCCGGGATTCCCAAGCCGTCTCCGATCCAAGTACTAACCGGGCCCAGCGTTGCTTAACATGCCAGATCGGACGGGATGGCGTGTTCTTAACGCGGTATGGTCGTAAGCGAAAGAAGTTGTTTTAATTGAAGATTGAATTGAATTAGCTTTATCATCAAAGGATAGCTTGTTATGGCTATCGCTGACATGGATGATGGGGAACTTGAGAGGGAATTTGGAACTGCGGTTTTCTTGGACGCTTTCTCGAAATGTCAAGTCAAAAAGGAAGGTAGGCTTATGTATTGGGTCAGCGGGGAGTCTTCTAAGATCTTGACAAAGGCTTCGACTTCTTTGATCTCGGAATTATCATCGGCAATTGTGTTCCAGAGAGCAACGACTCGGTAGAAGAAAAATTGATTGTGTCTGTAGTTCTCTTCATTTAATAGGCGCAGTGAGCTCGATCTGGCAGAGGTTCAGAGATTGATCTTTTCAGTTCTCGCTTTTTTTCAGAGAATGTGTTTTTTTCATACAGAAATAAGCAAAATGTTCTCACAGTGCGATAAACATGCACAACAGTTGACAAACATGTAAAAAACAAAAATGTTGCTTACAACACCCGGGATTCCCAAGCCGTCTCCGATCCAAGTACTAACCGGGCCCAGCGTTGCTTAACTTGCCAGATCGGACGGGATGGCGTGTTCTCAACGCGGTATGGTCGTAAGCGAAAGAAGTTGTTTCACTTGAAGATTCATCCTTTCAGTTCTCGCATTTTTTCAGAGAATGTGTTTTTTCATACAGAAATAAGCAAAATGTTCTCAGAGTGCGATAAAAATGCACAACAGTTGATAAACATGTAAAAAACAAAAATGTTGCTTACAACACCCGGGATTCCCAAGCCGTCTCCGATCCAAGTACTAACCGGGCCCAGCGTTGCTTAACTTGCCAGATCGGACGGGATGGCGTGTTCTCAACGCGGTATGGTCGTAAGCGAAAGAAGTTGTTTCACTTGAAGATTCATCCTTTCAGTTCTCGCGTTTTTTCAGAGAATGTGTTTTTTCATACAGAAATAAGCAAAATGTTCTCAAAGTGCGATAAACATGCACAACAGTTGACAAACATGTGAAAAACAAAAATGTTGCTTACAACACCCGGGATTCCCAAGCCGTCTCCGATCCAAGTACTAACCTGGCCCAGCGTGGCTTAACTTGCCAGATCGGACGGGATCGCGTGTTCTCAACGCGGTATGGTCGTAAGCGAAAGAAGTTGTTTCACTTGAAGATTCATCCTTTCAGTTCTCGCGTTTTTTCAGAGAATGTGTTTTTTCATACAGAAATAAGCAAAATGTTCTCAGAGTGCGATAAACATGCACAACAGTTGACAAACATGTAAAAAACAAAAATGTTGCTTACAACACCCGGGATTCCCAAGCCGTCTCCGATCCAAGTACTAACCGAGTCCAGCGTTGCTTAGCTTGCCAGATCGGACGGGATGGCGTGTTCTCAACGCGGTATGGTCGTAAGCGAAAGAAGTTGTTTCACTTGAAGATTCATCCTTTCAGTTCTCGCGTTTTTTCAGAGAATGTGTTTTTTTCATACAGAAATAAGCAAATAAGCATTCTTCCTTTCTCCAAGCAAGTAAGTCGGTCGCGTCCACGACTTTTCCTCACGATTCCCTTGACTCAACTATTATCGTCTACTAACAAAGCTACTGGTCTTCTACTTCTACTTCGATTTAGAGGACTCCTCGGAAAAAATGAGGTTGAAAAGCTAAGCGGTCCTATTAGGACTCTTCAGCGCAACGCCACAGTTGCTTATTCCTCTTGGCAAGTTTCCTCTTAATCCTCTCTGACCACCATGTTAGTGATAACACTGAACACGTTATCCTTTGGCAATAAAGACATGAATAAAAAAAAAAATGTTCTCATAGTGCGATAAACATGCACAACAGTTGACAAACATGTGAAAAAACAAAAATTTTGCTTACAACACCCGGGATTCCCAAGCCGTCTCCGATCCAAGTACTAACCGGGCCCAGCGTTGCTTAACTTGCCAGATCGGACGGGATGGCGTGTTCTTAACGCGGTATGGTCGTAAGCGAAAGAAGTTGTTTTAATTGAAGATTGAATTGAATTAGCTTTATCATCAAAGGATAGCTTGTTATGGCTATCGCTGACATGGATGATGGGGAACTTGAGAGGGAATTTGGAACTGCGGTTTTCTTGGACGCTTTCTCGAAATGTCAAGTCAAAAAGGAAGGTAGGCTTATGTATTGGGTCAGCGGGGAGTCTTCTAAGATCTTGACAAAGGCTTCGACTTCTTTGATCTCGGAATTATCATCGGCAATTGTGTTCCAGAGAGCAACGACTCGGTAGAAGAAAAATTGATTGTGTCTGTAGTTCTCTTCATTTAATAGGCGCAGTGAGCTCGATCTGGCAGAGGTTCAGAGATTGATCTTTTCAGTTCTCGCTTTTTTTCAGAGAATGTGTTTTTTTCATACAGAAATAAGCAAAATGTTCTCACAGTGCGATAAACATGCACAACAGTTGACAAACATGTAAAAAACAAAAATGTTGCTTACAACACCCGGGATTCCCAAGCCGTCTCCGATCCAAGTACTAACCGGGCCCAGCGTTGCTTAACTTGCCAGATCGGACGGGATGGCGTGTTCTCAACGCGGTATGGTCGTAAGCGAAAGAAGTTGTTTCACTTGAAGATTCATCCTTTCAGTTCTCGCATTTTTTCAGAGAATGTGTTTTTTCATACAGAAATAAGCAAAATGTTCTCAGAGTGCGATAAAAATGCACAACAGTTGATAAACATGTAAAAAACAAAAATGTTGCTTACAACACCCGGGATTCCCAAGCCGTCTCCGATCCAAGTACTAACCGGGCCCAGCGTTGCTTAACTTGCCAGATCGGACGGGATGGCGTGTTCTCAACGCGGTATGGTCGTAAGCGAAAGAAGTTGTTTCACTTGAAGATTCATCCTTTCAGTTCTCGCGTTTTTTCAGAGAATGTGTTTTTTCATACAGAAATAAGCAAAATGTTCTCAAAGTGCGATAAACATGCACAACAGTTGACAAACATGTGAAAAACAAAAATGTTGCTTACAACACCCGGGATTCCCAAGCCGTCTCCGATCCAAGTACTAACCTGGCCCAGCGTGGCTTAACTTGCCAGATCGGACGGGATCGCGTGTTCTCAACGCGGTATGGTCGTAAGCGAAAGAAGTTGTTTCACTTGAAGATTCATCCTTTCAGTTCTCGCGTTTTTTCAGAGAATGTGTTTTTTCATACAGAAATAAGCAAAATGTTCTCAGAGTGCGATAAACATGCACAACAGTTGACAAACATGTAAAAAACAAAAATGTTGCTTACAACACCCGGGATTCCCAAGCCGTCTCCGATCCAAGTACTAACCGAGTCCAGCGTTGCTTAGCTTGCCAGATCGGACGGGATGGCGTGTTCTCAACGCGGTATGGTCGTAAGCGAAAGAAGTTGTTTCACTTGAAGATTCATCCTTTCAGTTCTCGCGTTTTTTCAGAGAATGTGTTTTTTTCATACAGAAATAAGCAAAATGTTCTCATAGTGCGATAAACATGCACAACAGTTGATAAACATGTGAAAAAACAAAAATTTTGCTTACAACACCCGGGATTCCCAAGCCGTCTCCGATCCAAGTACTAACCGGGCCCAGCGTTGCTTAACTTGCCAGATCGGACGGGATGGCGTGTTCTCAACGCGGTATGGTCGTAAGCGAAAGAAGTTGTTTCACTTGAAGATTCATCGTTTCAGTTCTCGCGTTTTTTCAGAGAATGTGTTTTTTTCATACAGAAATAAGCAAAATGTTCTCATAGTGCGATAAACATGCACAACAGTTGACAAACATGTGAAAAAACAAAAATTTTGCTTACAACACCCGGGATTCCCAAGCCGTCTCCGATCCAAGTACTAACCGGGCCCAGCGTTGCTTAACTTGCCAGATCGGACGGGATGGCGTGTTTTCAACGCGGTATGGTCGTAAGCGAAAAGTTGTTTCACTTGAAGATTCATCCTTTCAGTTCTCGCCTTTTTTCAGAGAATGTGTTTTTTCATACAGAAATAAGCAAAATGTTCTCATAGTGCAATAAACATGCACAACAGTTGACAAACATGTAAAAAACAAAAATGTTGCTTACAACACCCGGGATTCCCAAGCCGTCTCCGATCCAAGTACTAACCGGGCCCAGCGTTGCTTAACTTGCCAGATCGGACGGGATGGCGTGTTCTCAACGCGGTATGGTCGTAAGCGAAAGAAGTTGTTTCACTTGAAGATTCATCCTTTCAGTTCTCGCATTTTTTCAGAGAATGTGTTTTTTCATACAGAAATAAGCAAAATGTTCTCAGAGTGCGATAAAAATGCACAACAGTTGATAAACATGTAAAAAACAAAAATGTTGCTTACAACACCCGGGATTCCCAAGCCGTCTCCAATCCAAGTACTAACCGGGCCCAGCGTTGCTTAACATGCCAGATCGGACGGGATGGCGCGTTCTCAACGCGGTATGGTCGTAAGCGAAAGAAGTTGTTTCACTTGAAGATTCATCCTTTCAGTTCTCGCGTTTTTTCAGAGAATGTGTTTTTTCGTACAGAAATAAGCAAAATGTTCTCAAAGTGCGATAAACATGCACAACAGTTGACAAACATGTGAAAAACAAAAATGTTGCTTACAACACCCGGGATTCCCAAGCCGTCTCCGATCCAAGTACTAACCTGGTCCAGCGTGGCTTAACTTGCCAGATCGGACGGGATGGCGTGTTCTCAACGCGGTATGGTCGTAAGCGAAAGAAGTTGTTTCACTTGAAGATTCATCCTTTCAGTTCTCGCATTTTTTCAGAGAATGTGTTTTTTCATACAGAAATAAGCAAAATGTTCTCAGAGTGCGATAAAAATGCACAACAGTTGATAAACATGTAAAAAACAAAAATGTTGCTTACAACACCCGGGATTCCCAAGCCGTCTCCAATCCAAGTACTAACCGGGCCCAGCGTTGCTTAACATGCCAGATCGGACGGGATGGCGCGTTCTCAACGCGGTATGGTCGTAAGCGAAAGAAGTTGTTTCACTTGAAGATTCATCCTTTCAGTTCTCGCGTTTTTTCAGAGAATGTGTTTTTTCGTACAGAAATAAGCAAAATGTTCTCAAAGTGCGATAAACATGCACAACAGTTGACAAACATGTGAAAAACAAAAATGTTGCTTACAACACCCGGGATTCCCAAGCCGTCTCCGATCCAAGTACTAACCTGGTCCAGCGTGGCTTAACTTGCCAGATCGGACGGGATGGCGTGTTCTCAACGCGGTATGGTCGTAAGCGAAAGAAGTTGTTTCACTTGAAGATTCATCCTTTCAGTTCTCGCATTTTTTCAGAGAATGTGTTTTTTCATACAGAAATAAGCAAAATGTTCTCAGAGTGCGATAAAAATGCACAACAGTTGATAAACATGTAAAAAACAAAAATGTTGCTTACAACACCCGGGATTCCCAAGCCGTCTCCAATCCAAGTACTAACCGGGCCCAGCGTTGCTTAACATGCCAGATCGGACGGGATGGCGCGTTCTCAACGCGGTATGGTCGTAAGCGAAAGAAGTTGTTTCACTTGAAGATTCATCCTTTCAGTTCTCGCGTTTTTTCAGAGAATGTGTTTTTTCGTACAGAAATAAGCAAAATGTTCTCAAAGTGCGATAAACATGCACAACAGTTGACAAACATGTGAAAAACAAAAATGTTGCTTACAACACCCGGGATTCCCAAGCCGTCTCCGATCCAAGTACTAACCTGGTCCAGCGTGGCTTAACTTGCCAGATCGGACGGGATCGCGTGTTCTCAACGCTGTATGGTCGTAAGCGAAAGAAGTTGTTTCACTTGAAGATTCATCCTTTCAGTTCTCGCGTTTTTTCAGAGAATGTGTTTTTTCATACAGAAATAAGCAAAATGTTCTCAGAGTGCGATAAACATGCACAACAGTTGACAAACATGTAAAAAACAAAAATTTTGCTTACAACACCCGGGATTCCCAAGCCGTCTCCGATCCAAGTACTAACCGAGTCCAGCGTTGCTTAGCTTGCCAGATCGGACGGGATGGCGTGTTCTCAACGCGGTATGGTCGTAAGCGAAAGAAGTTGTTTCACTTGAAGATTCATCGTTTCAGTTCTCGCGTTTTTTCAGAGAATGTGTTTTTTTCATACAGAAATAAGCAAAATGTTCTCATAGTGCGATAAACATGCACAACAGTTGACAAACATGTGAAAAAACAAAAATTTTGCTTACAACACCCGGGATTCCCAAGCCGTCTCCGATCCAAGTACTAACCGGGCCCAGCGTTGCTTAACTTGCCAGATCGGACGGGATGGCGTGTTTTCAACGCGGTATGGTCGTAAGCGAAAAGTTGTTTCACTTGAAGATTCATCCTTTCAGTTCTCGCCTTTTTTCAGAGAATGTGTTTTTTCATACAGAAATAAGCAAAATGTTCTCATAGTGCGATAAACATGCACAACAGTTGACAAACATGTAAAAAACAAAAATGTTGCTTACAACACCCGGGATTCCCAAGCCGTCTCCGATCCAAGTACTAACCGGGCCCAGCGTTGCTTAACTTGCCAGATCGGACGGGATGGCGTGTTCTCAACGCGGTATGGTCGTAAGCGAAAGAAGTTGTTTCACTTGAAGATTCATCCTTTCAGTTCTCGCATTTTTTCAGAGAATGTGTTTTTTCAAACAGAAATAAGCAAAATGTTCTCAGAGTGCGATAAAAATGCACAATAGTTGATAAACATGTAAAAAACAAAAATGTTGCTTACAACACCCGGGATTCCCAAGCCGTCTCCGATCCAAGTACTAACCGGGCCCAGCGTTGCTTAACTTGCCAGATCGGACGGGATGGCGTGTTCTCAACGCGGTATGGTCGTAAGCGAAAGAAGTTGTTTCACTTGAAGATTCATCCTTTCAGTTCTCGCATTTTTTCAGAGAATGTGTTTTTTCATACAGAAATAAGCAAAATGTTTTCACATTGCGATAAACATGCACAACAGTTGACAAACATGTAAAAAACAAAAATGTTGCTTACAACACCCGGGATTCCCAAGCCGTCTCCGATCCAAGTACTAACCGGGCCCAGCGTTGCTTAACTTGCCAGATCGGACGGGATGGCGTGTTTTCAACGCGGTATGGTCGTAAGCGAAAGAAGTTGTTTCACTTGAAGATTCATCCTTTCAGTTCTCGCGTTTTTTCAGAGAATGTGTTTTTTCATACAGAAATAAGCAAAATGTTCTCATAGTGCGATAAACATGCACAACAGTTGACAAACATGTAAAAAACAAAAATGTTGCTTACAACACCCGGGATTCCCAAGCCGTCTCCGATCTAAGTACTAACCGGGCCCAGCGTTGCTTAACTTGCCAGATCGGACGGGATGGCGTGTTCTCAACGCGGTATGGTCGTAAGCGAAAGAAGTTGTTTCACTTGAAGATTCATCCTTTCAGTTCTCGCATTTTTTCAGAGAATGTGTTTTTTCATACAGAAATAAGCAAAATGTTCTCAGAGTGCGATAAAAATGCACAACAGTTGATAAACATGTAAAAAACAAAAATGTTGCTTACAACACCCGGGATTCCCAAGCCGTCTCCGATCCAAGTACTAACCGGGCCCAGCGTTGCTTAACTTGCCAGATCGGACGGGATGGCGTGTTTTCAAAGCGGTATGGTCGTAAGCGAAAGAAGTTGTTTCACTTGAAGATTCATCCTTTCAGTTCTCGCGTTTTTTCAGAGAATGTGTTTTTTTCATACAGAAATAAGCAAAATGTTTTCACAGTGCGATAAACATGCACATTAGTTGACAAACATGTAAAAAACAAAAATGTTGCTTACAACACCCGGGATTCCCAAGCCGTCTCCGATCTAAGTACTAACCGGGCCCAGCGTTGCTTAACTTGCCAGATCGGACGGGATGGCGTGTTCTCAACGCGGTATGGTCGTAAGCGAAAGAAGTTGTTTCACTTGAAGATTCATCCTTTCAGTTCTCGCATTTTTTCAGAGAATGTGTTTTTTCATACAGAAATAAGCAAAATGTTCTCAGAGTGCGATAAAAATGCACAACAGTTGATAAACATGTAAAAAACAAAAATGTTGCTTACAACACCCGGGATTCCCAAGCCGTCTCCGATCCAAGTACTAACCGGGCCCAGCGTTGCTTAACTTGCCAGATCGGACGGGATGGCGTGTTTTCAACGCGGTATGGTCGTAAGCGAAAGAAGTTGTTTCACTTGAAGATTCATCCTTTCAGTTCTCGCGTTTTTTCAGAGAATGTGTTTTTTCATACAGAAATAAGCAAAATGTTCTCATAGTGCGATAAACATGCACAACAGTTGACAAACATGTAAAAAACAAAAATGTTGCTTACAACACCCGGGATTCCCAAGCCGTCTCCGATCCAAGTACTAACCGGGCCCAGCGTTGCTTAACTTGCCAGATCGGACGGGATGGCGTGTTTTCAACGCGGTATGGTCGTAAGCGAAAGAAGTTGTTTCACTTGAAGATTCATCCTTTCAGTTCTCGCGTTTTTTCAGAGAATGTGTTTTTTCATACAGAAATAAGCAAAATGTTCTCAGAGTGCGATAAAAATGCACAACAGTTGAAAAACATGTAAAAAACAAAAATGTTGCTTACAACACCCGGGATTCCCAAGCCGTCTCCGATCCAAGTACTAACCGGGCCCAGCGTTGCTTAACTTGCCAGATCGGACGGGATGGCGTGTTTTCAAAGCGGTATGGTCGTAAGCGAAAGAAGTTGTTTCACTTGAAGATTCATCCTTTCAGTTCTCGCGTTTTTTCAGAGAATGTGTTTTTTTCATACAGAAATAAGCAAAATGTTTTCACAGTGCGATAAACATGCACATTAGTTGACAAACATGTAAAAAACAAAAATGTTGCTTACAACACCCGGGATTCCCAAGCCGTCTCCGATCTAAGTACTAACCGGGCCCAGCGTTGCTTAACTTGCCAGATCGGACGGGATGGCGTGTTCTCAACGCGGTATGGTCGTAAGCGAAAGAAGTTGTTTCACTTGAAGATTCATCCTTTCAGTTCTCGCATTTTTTCAGAGAATGTGTTTTTTCATACAGAAATAAGCAAAATGTTCTCAGAGTGCGATAAAAATGCACAACAGTTGATAAACATGTAAAAAACAAAAATGTTGCTTACAACACCCGGGATTCCCAAGCCGTCTCCGATCCAAGTACTAACCGGGCCCAGCGTTGCTTAACTTGCCAGATCGGACGGGATGGCGTGTTTTCAACGCGGTATGGTCGTAAGCGAAAGAAGTTGTTTCACTTGAAGATTCATCCTTTCAGTTCTCGCGTTTTTTCAGAGAATGTGTTTTTTCATACAGAAATAAGCAAAATGTTCTCATAGTGCGATAAACATGCACAACAGTTGACAAACATGTAAAAAACAAAAATGTTGCTTACAACACCCGGGATTCCCAAGCCGTCTCCGATCCAAGTACTAACCGGGCCCAGCGTTGCTTAACTTGCCAGATCGGACGGGATGGCGTGTTTTCAACGCGGTATGGTCGTAAGCGAAAGAAGTTGTTTCACTTGAAGATTCATCCTTTCAGTTCTCGCGTTTTTTCAGAGAATGTGTTTTTTCATACAGAAATAAGCAAAATGTTCTCAGAGTGCGATAAAAATGCACAACAGTTGATAAACATGTAAAAAACAAAAATGTTGCTTACAACACCCGGGATTCCCAAGCCGTCTCCGATCTAAGTACTAACCGGGCCCAGCGTTGCTTAACTTGCCAGATCGGACGGGATGGCGTGTTCTCAACGCGGTATGGTCGTAAGCGAAAGAAGTTGTTTCACTTGAAGATTCATCCTTTCAGTTCTCGCGTTTTTTCAGAGAATGTGTTTTTTCATACAGAAATAAGCAAAATGTTCTCAAAGTGCGATAAACATGCAAAACAGTTGACAAACATGTGAAAAACAAAAATGTTGCTTAAAACACCCGGGATTCCCAAGCCGTCTCCGATCCAAGTACTAACCTGGCCCAGCGTTGCTTAACTTGCCAGATCGGACGGGATGGCGTGTTCTCAACGCGGTATGGTCGTAAGCGAAAGAAGTTGTTTCACTTGAAGATTCATCCTTTCAGTTCTCGCGTTTTTTCAGAGAATGTGTTTTTTTCATACAGAAATAAGCAAAATGTTCTCATAGTGCGATAAACATGCACAACAGTTGACAAACATGTGAAAAAACAAAAATTTTGCTTACAACTTCCGGGATTCCCAAGCCGTCTCCGATCCAAGTACTAACCGGGCCCAGCGTTGCTTAACTTGCCAGATCGGACGGGATGGCGTGTTCTCAACGCGGTATGGTCGTAAGCGAAAGAAGTTGTTTCACTTGAAGATTCATCCTTTCAGTTCTCGCGTTTTTTTCAGAGAATGTGTTTTTTCATACAGAAATAAGCAAAATGTTCTCATAGTGCGATAAACATGCACAACAGTTGACAAACATGTAAAAAACAAAAACTTTGCTTACAACACCCGGGATTCCCAAGCCGTCTCCGATCCAAGTACTAACCGGGCCCAGCGTTGCTTAACTTGCCAGATCGGACGGGATGGCGTGTTCTTAACGCGGTATGGTCGTAAGCGAAAGAAGTTGTTTTAATTGAAGATTGAATTGAATTAGCTTTATCATCAAAGGATAGCTTGTTATGGCTATCGCTGACATGGATGATGGGGAACTTGAGAGGGAATTTGGAACTGCGGTTTTCTTGGACGCTTTCTCGAAATGTCAAGTCAAAAAGGAAGGTAGGCTTATGTATTGGGTCAGCGGGGAGTCTTCTAAGATCTTGACAAAGGCTTCGACTTCTTTGATCTCGGAATTATCATCGGCAATTGTGTTCCAGAGAGCAACGACGCGGTAGAAGAAAAATTGATTGTGTCTGTAGTTCTCTTCATTTAATAGGCGCAGTGAGCTCGATCTGGCAGAGGTTCAGAGATTGATCTTTTCAGTTCTCGCTTTTTTTCAGAGAATGTGTTTTTTTCATACAGAAATAAGCAAAATGTTCTCAGAGTGCGATAAAAATGCACAACAGTTGATAAACATGTAAAAAACAAAAATGTTGCTTACAACACCCGGGATTCCCAAGCCGTCTCCGATCTAAGTACTAACCGGGCCCAGCGTTGCTTAACTTGCCAGATCGGACGGGATGGCGTGTTCTCAACGCGGTATGGTCGTAAGCGAAAGAAGTTGTTTCACTTGAAGATTCATCCTTTCAGTTCTCGCGTTTTTTCAGAGAATGTGTTTTTTCATACAGAAATAAGCAAAATGTTCTCAAAGTGCGATAAACATGCACAACAGTTGACAAACATGTGAAAAACAAAAATGTTGCTTACAACACCCGGGATTCCCAAGCCATCTCCGATCCAAGTTCTAACCTGGCCCAGCGTTGCTTAACTTGCCAGATCGGACGGGATGGCGTGTTCTCAACGCGGTATGGTCGTAAGCGAAAGAAGTTGTTTCACTTGAAGATTCATCCTTTCAGTTCTCGCGTTTTTTCAGAGAATGTGTTTTTTTCATACAGAAATAAGCAAAATGTTCTCATAGTGCGATAAACATGCACAACAGTTGACAAACATGTGAAAAAACAAAAATTTTGCTTACAACACCCGGGATTCCCAAGCCGTCTCCGATCCAAGTACTAACCGGGCCCAGCGTTGCTTAACTTGCCAGATCGGACGGGATGGCGTGTTCTCAACGCGGTATGGTCGTAAGCGAAAGAAGTTGTTTCACTTGAAGATTCATCCTTTCAGTTCTCGCGTTTTTTTCAGAGAATGTGTTTTTTCATACAGAAATAAGCAAAATGTTCTCATAGTGCGATAAACATGCACAACAGTTGACAAACATGTAAAAAACAAAAATTTTGCTTACAACACCCGGGATTCCCAAGCCGTCTCCGATCCAAGTACTAACCGGGCCCAGCGTTGCTTAACATGCCAGATCGGACGGGATGGCGTGTTCTTAACGCGGTATGGTCGTAAGCGAAAGAAGTTGTTTTAATTGAAGATTGAATTGAATTAGCTTTATCATCAAAGGATAGCTTGTTATGGCTATCGCTGACATGGATGATGGGGAACTTGAGAGGGAATTTGGAACTGCGGTTTTCTTGGACGCTTTCTCGAAATGTCAAGTCAAAAAGGAAGGTAGGCTTATGTATTGGGTCAGCGGGGAGTCTTCTAAGATCTTGACAAAGGCTTCGACTTCTTTGATCTCGGAATTATCATCGGCAATTGTGTTCCAGAGAGCAACGACTCGGTAGAAGAAAAATTGATTGTGTCTGTAGTTCTCTTCATTTAATAGGCGCAGTGAGCTCGATCTGGCAGAGGTTCAGAGATTGATCTTTTCAGTTCTCGCTTTTTTTCAGAGAATGTGTTTTTTTCATACAGAAATAAGCAAAATGTTCTCACAGTGCGATAAACATGCACAACAGTTGACAAACATGTAAAAAACAAAAATGTTGCTTACAACACCCGGGATTCCCAAGCCGTCTCCGATCCAAGTACTAACCGGGCCCAGCGTTGCTTAACTTGCCAGATCGGACGGGATGGCGTGTTCTCAACGCGGTATGGTCGTAAGCGAAAGAAGTTGTTTCACTTGAAGATTCATCCTTTCAGTTCTCGCATTTTTTCAGAGAATGTGTTTTTTCATACAGAAATAAGCAAAATGTTCTCAGAGTGCGATAAAAATGCACAACAGTTGATAAACATGTAAAAAACAAAAATGTTGCTTACAACACCCGGGATTCCCAAGCCGTCTCCGATCCAAGTACTAACCGGGCCCAGCGTTGCTTAACTTGCCAGATCGGACGGGATGGCGTGTTCTCAACGCGGTATGGTCGTAAGCGAAAGAAGTTGTTTCACTTGAAGATTCATCCTTTCAGTTCTCGCGTTTTTTCAGAGAATGTGTTTTTTCATACAGAAATAAGCAAAATGTTCTCAAAGTGCGATAAACATGCACAACAGTTGACAAACATGTGAAAAACAAAAATGTTGCTTACAACACCCGGGATTCCCAAGCCGTCTCCGATCCAAGTACTAACCTGGCCCAGCGTGGCTTAACTTGCCAGATCGGACGGGATCGCGTGTTCTCAACGCGGTATGGTCGTAAGCGAAAGAAGTTGTTTCACTTGAAGATTCATCCTTTCAGTTCTCGCGTTTTTTCAGAGAATGTGTTTTTTCATACAGAAATAAGCAAAATGTTCTCAGAGTGCGATAAACATGCACAACAGTTGACAAACATGTAAAAAACAAAAATGTTGCTTACAACACCCGGGATTCCCAAGCCGTCTCCGATCCAAGTACTAACCGAGTCCAGCGTTGCTTAGCTTGCCAGATCGGACGGGATGGCGTGTTCTCAACGCGGTATGGTCGTAAGCGAAAGAAGTTGTTTCACTTGAAGATTCATCCTTTCAGTTCTCGCGTTTTTTCAGAGAATGTGTTTTTTTCATACAGAAATAAGCAAAATGTTCTCATAGTGCGATAAACATGCACAACAGTTGACAAACATGTGAAAAAACAAAAATTTTGCTTACAACACCCGGGATTCCCAAGCCGTCTCCGATCCAAGTACTAACCGGGCCCAGCGTTGCTTAACTTGCCAGATCGGACGGGATGGCGTGTTCTTAACGCGGTATGGTCGTAAGCGAAAGAAGTTGTTTTAATTGAAGATTGAATTGAATTAGCTTTATCATCAAAGGATAGCTTGTTATGGCTATCGCTGACATGGATGATGGGGAACTTGAGAGGGAATTTGGAACTGCGGTTTTCTTGGACGCTTTCTCGAAATGTCAAGTCAAAAAGGAAGGTAGGCTTATGTATTGGGTCAGCGGGGAGTCTTCTAAGATCTTGACAAAGGCTTCGACTTCTTTGATCTCGGAATTATCATCGGCAATTGTGTTCCAGAGAGCAACGACTCGGTAGAAGAAAAATTGATTGTGTCTGTAGTTCTCTTCATTTAATAGGCGCAGTGAGCTCGATCTGGCAGAGGTTCAGAGATTGATCTTTTCAGTTCTCGCTTTTTTTCAGAGAATGTGTTTTTTTCATACAGAAATAAGCAAAATGTTCTCACAGTGCGATAAACATGCACAACAGTTGACAAACATGTAAAAAACAAAAATGTTGCTTACAACACCCGGGATTCCCAAGCCGTCTCCGATCCAAGTACTAACCGGGCCCAGCGTTGCTTAACTTGCCAGATCGGACGGGATGGCGTGTTCTCAACGCGGTATGGTCGTAAGCGAAAGAAGTTGTTTCACTTGAAGATTCATCCTTTCAGTTCTCGCATTTTTTCAGAGAATGTGTTTTTTCATACAGAAATAAGCAAAATGTTCTCAGAGTGCGATAAAAATGCACAACAGTTGATAAACATGTAAAAAACAAAAATGTTGCTTACAACACCCGGGATTCCCAAGCCGTCTCCGATCCAAGTACTAACCGGGCCCAGCGTTGCTTAACTTGCCAGATCGGACGGGATGGCGTGTTCTCAACGCGGTATGGTCGTAAGCGAAAGAAGTTGTTTCACTTGAAGATTCATCCTTTCAGTTCTCGCGTTTTTTCAGAGAATGTGTTTTTTCATACAGAAATAAGCAAAATGTTCTCAAAGTGCGATAAACATGCACAACAGTTGACAAACATGTGAAAAACAAAAATGTTGCTTACAACACCCGGGATTCCCAAGCCGTCTCCGATCCAAGTACTAACCTGGCCCAGCGTGGCTTAACTTGCCAGATCGGACGGGATCGCGTGTTCTCAACGCGGTATGGTCGTAAGCGAAAGAAGTTGTTTCACTTGAAGATTCATCCTTTCAGTTCTCGCGTTTTTTCAGAGAATGTGTTTTTTCATACAGAAATAAGCAAAATGTTCTCAGAGTGCGATAAACATGCACAACAGTTGACAAACATGTAAAAAACAAAAATGTTGCTTACAACACCCGGGATTCCCAAGCCGTCTCCGATCCAAGTACTAACCGAGTCCAGCGTTGCTTAGCTTGCCAGATCGGACGGGATGGCGTGTTCTCAACGCGGTATGGTCGTAAGCGAAAGAAGTTGTTTCACTTGAAGATTCATCCTTTCAGTTCTCGCGTTTTTTCAGAGAATGTGTTTTTTTCATACAGAAATAAGCAAAATGTTCTCATAGTGCGATAAACATGCACAACAGTTGACAAACATGTGAAAAAACAAAAATTTTGCTTACAACACCCGGGATTCCCAAGCCGTCTCCGATCCAAGTACTAACCGGGCCCAGCGTTGCTTAACTTGCCAGATCGGACGGGATGGCGTGTTCTCAACGCGGTATGGTCGTAAGCGAAAGAAGTTGTTTCACTTGAAGATTCATCCTTTCAGTTCTCGCGTTTTTTTCAGAGAATGTGTTTTTTCATACAGAAATAAGCAAAATGTTCTCATAGTGCGATAAACATGCACAACAGTTGACAAACATGTAAAAAACAAAAATTTTGCTTACAACACCCGGGATTCCCAAGCCGTCTCCGATCCAAGTACTAACCGGGCCCAGCGTTGCTTAACTTGCCAGATCGGACGGGATGGCGTGTTCTTAACGCGGTATGGTCGTAAGCGAAAGAAGTTGTTTTAATTGAAGATTGAATTGAATTAGCTTTATCATCAAAGGATAGCTTGTTATGGCTATCGCTGACATGGATGATGGGGAACTTGAGAGGGAATTTGGAACTGCGGTTTTCTTGGACGCTTTCTCGAAATGTCAAGTCAAAAAGGAAGGTAGGCTTATGTATTGGGTCAGCGGGGAGTCTTCTAAGATCTTGACAAAGGCTTCGACTTCTTTGATCTCGGAATTATCATCGGCAATTGTGTTCCAGAGAGCAACGACGCGGTAGAAGAAAAATTGATTGTGTCTGTAGTTCTCTTCATTTAATAGGCGCAGTGAGCTCGATCTGGCAGAGGTTCAGAGATTGATCTTTTCAGTTCTCGCTTTTTTTCAGAGAATGTGTTTTTTTCATACAGAAATAAGCAAAATGTTCTCACAGTGCGATAAACATGCACAACAGTTGACAAACATGTAAAAAACAAAAATGTTGCTTACAACACCCGGGATTCCCAAGCCGTATCCGGTCCAAGTACTAACCGGGCCCAGCATTGCTCAACTTGACAGATCGAACGGGATGGCGTTTTCTCAACGCGGTATGGTCGTAAGCGAAAGAAGTTGTTTCACTTGAAGATTCATCCTTTCAGTTCTCGCGTTTTTTCAGAGAATGTGTTTTTTTCATACAGAAATAAGCAAAATGTTTTCACAGTGCGATAAACATGCACAACAGTTGACAAACATGTAAAAAACAAAAATGTTGCTTACAACACCCGGGATTCCCAAGCCGTCTCCGATCTAAGTACTAACCGGGCCCAGCGTTGCTTAACTTGCCAGATCGGACGGGATGGCGTGTTCTCAACGCGGTATGGTCGTAAGCGAAAGAAGTTGTTTCACTTGAAGATTCATTCTTTCAGTTCTCGCGTTTTTTCAGAGAATGTGTTTTTTCATACAGAAATAAGCAAAATGTTCTCATAGTGCGATAAACATGCACAACAGTTGACAAACATGTGAAAAAACAAAAATTTTGCTTACAACACCCGGGATTCCCAAGCCGTCTCCGATCCAAGTACTAACCGGGCCCAGCGTTGCTTAACTTGCCAGATCGGACGGGATGGCGTGTTCTTAACGCGGTATGGTCGTAAGCGAAAGAAGTTGTTTTAATTGAAGATTGAATTGAATTAGCTTTATCATCAAAGGATAGCTTGTTATGGCTATCGCTGACATGGATGATGGGGAACTTGAGAGGGAATTTGGAACTGCGGTTTTCTTGGACGCTTTCTCGAAATGTCAAGTCAAAAAGGAAGGTAGGCTTATGTATTGGGTCAGCGGGGAGTCTTCTAAGATCTTGACAAAGGCTTCGACTTCTTTGATCTCGGAATTATCATCGGCAATTGTGTTCCAGAGAGCAACGACGCGGTAGAAGAAAAATTGATTGTGTCTGTAGTTCTCTTCATTTAATAGGCGCAGTGAGCTCGATCTGGCAGAGGTTCAGAGATTGATCTTTTCAGTTCTCGCTTTTTTTCAGAGAATGTGTTTTTTTCATACAGAAATAAGCAAAATGTTCTCACAGTGCGATAAACATGCACAACAGTTGACAAACATGTAAAAAACAAAAATGTTGCTTACAACACCCGGGATTCCCAAGCCGTATCCGATCCAAGTACTAACCGGGCCCAGCATTGCTCAACTTGACAGATCGAACGGGATGGCGTTTTCTCAACGCGGTATGGTCGTAAGCGAAAGAAGTTGTTTCACTTGAAGATTCATCCTTTCAGTTCTCGCGTTTTTTCAGAGAATGTGTTTTTTTCATACAGAAATAAGCAAAATGTTTTCACAGTGCGATAAACATGCACAACAGTTGACAAACATGTAAAAAACAAAAATGTTGCTTACAACACCCGGGATTCCCAAGCCGTCTCCGATCTAAGTACTAACCGGGCCCAGCGTTGCTTAACTTGCCAGATCGGACGGGATGGCGTGTTCTCAACGCGGTATGGTCGTAAGCGAAAGAAGTTGTTTCACTTGAAGATTCATTCTTTCAGTTCTCGCGTTTTTTCAGAGAATGTGTTTTTTCATACAGAAATAAGCAAAATGTTCTCATAGTGCGATAAACATGCACAACAGTTGACAAACATGTGAAAAAACAAAAATTTTGCTTACAACACCCGGGATTCCCAAGCCGTCTCCGATCCAAGTACTAACCGGGCCCAGCGTTGCTTAACTTGCCAGATCGGACGGGATGGCGTGTTCTTAACGCGGTATGGTCGTAAGCGAAAGAAGTTGTTTTAATTGAAGATTGAATTGAATTAGCTTTATCATCAAAGGATAGCTTGTTATGGCTATCGCTGACATGGATGATGGGGAACTTGAGAGGGAATTTGGAACTGCGGTTTTCTTGGACGCTTTCTCGAAATGTCAAGTCAAAAAGGAAGGTAGGCTTATGTATTGGGTCAGCGGGGAGTCTTCTAAGATCTTGACAAAGGCTTCGACTTCTTTGATCTCGGAATTATCATCGGCAATTGTGTTCCAGAGAGCAACGACGCGGTAGAAGAAAAATTGATTGTGTCTGTAGTTCTCTTCATTTAATAGGCGCAGTGAGCTCGATCTGGCAGAGGTTCAGAGATTGATCTTTTCAGTTCTCGCTTTTTTTCAGAGAATGTGTTTTTTTCATACAGAAATAAGCAAAATGTTCTCACAGTGCGATAAACATGCACAACAGTTGACAAACATGTAAAAAACAAAAATGTTGCTTACAACACCCGGGATTCCCAAGCCGTATCCGATCCAAGTACTAACCGGGCCCAGCATTGCTCAACTTGACAGATCGAACGGGATGGCGTTTTCTCAACGCGGTATGGTCGTAAGCGAAAGAAGTTGTTTCACTTGAAGATTCATCCTTTCAGTTCTCGCGTTTTTTCAGAGAATGTGTTTTTTTCATACAGAAATAAGCAAAATGTTTTCACAGTGCGATAAACATGCACAACAGTTGACAAACATGTAAAAAACAAAAATGTTGCTTACAACACCCGGGATTCCCAAGCCGTCTCCGATCTAAGTACTAACCGGGCCCAGCGTTGCTTAACTTGCCAGATCGGACGGGATGGCGTGTTCTCAACGCGGTATGGTCGTAAGCGAAAGAAGTTGTTTCACTTGAAGATTCATTCTTTCAGTTCTCGCGTTTTTTCAGAGAATGTGTTTTTTCATACAGAAATAAGCAAAATGTTCTCATAGTGCGATAAACATGCACAACAGTTGACAAACATGTGAAAAAACAAAAATTTTGCTTACAACACCCGGGATTCCCAAGCCGTCTCCGATCCAAGTACTAACCGGGCCCAGCGTTGCTTAACTTGCCAGATCGGACGGGATGGCGTGTTCTTAACGCGGTATGGTCGTAAGCGAAAGAAGTTGTTTTAATTGAAGATTGAATTGAATTAGCTTTATCATCAAAGGATAGCTTGTTATGGCTATCGCTGACATGGATGATGGGGAACTTGAGAGGGAATTTGGAACTGCGGTTTTCTTGGACGCTTTCTCGAAATGTCAAGTCAAAAAGGAAGGTAGGCTTATGTATTGGGTCAGCGGGGAGTCTTCTAAGATCTTGACAAAGGCTTCGACTTCTTTGATCTCGGAATTATCATCGGCAATTGTGTTCCAGAGAGCAACGACGCGGTAGAAGAAAAATTGATTGTGTCTGTAGTTCTCTTCATTTAATAGGCGCAGTGAGCTCGATCTGGCAGAGGTTCAGAGATTGATCTTTTCAGTTCTCGCTTTTTTTCAGAGAATGTGTTTTTTTCATACAGAAATAAGCAAAATGTTCTCACAGTGCGATAAACATGCACAACAGTTGACAAACATGTAAAAAACAAAAATGTTGCTTACAACACCCGGGATTCCCAAGCCGTCTCCGATCTAAGTACTAACCGGGCCCAGCGTTGCTTAACTTGCCAGATCGGACGGGATGGCGTGTTCTCAACGCGGTATGGTCGTAAGCGAAAGAAGTTGTTTCACTTGAAGATTCATTCTTTCAGTTCTCGCGTTTTTTCAGAGAATGTGTTTTTTCATACAGAAATAAGCAAAATGTTCTCATAGTGCGATAAACATGCACAACAGTTGACAAACATGTGAAAAAACAAAAATTTTGCTTACAACACCCGGGATTCCCAAGCCGTCTCCGATCCAAGTACTAACCGGGCCCAGCGTTGCTTAACTTGCCAGATCGGACGGGATGGCGTGTTCTTAACGCGGTATGGTCGTAAGCGAAAGAAGTTGTTTTAATTGAAGATTGAATTGAATTAGCTTTATCATCAAAGGATAGCTTGTTATGGCTATCGCTGACATGGATGATGGGGAACTTGAGAGGGAATTTGGAACTGCGGTTTTCTTGGACGCTTTCTCGAAATGTCAAGTCAAAAAGGAAGGTAGGCTTATGTATTGGGTCAGCGGGGAGTCTTCTAAGATCTTGACAAAGGCTTCGACTTCTTTGATCTCGGAATTATCATCGGCAATTGTGTTCCAGAGAGCAACGACGCGGTAGAAGAAAAATTGATTGTGTCTGTAGTTCTCTTCATTTAATAGGCGCAGTGAGCTCGATCTGGCAGAGGTTCAGAGATTGATCTTTTCAGTTCTCGCTTTTTTTCAGAGAATGTGTTTTTTTCATACAGAAATAAGCAAAATGTTCTCACAGTGCGATAAACATGCACAACAGTTGACAAACATGTAAAAAACAAAAATGTTGCTTACAACACCCGGGATTCCCAAGCCGTATCCGATCCAAGTACTAACCGGGCCCAGCATTGCTCAACTTGACAGATCGAACGGGATGGCGTTTTCTCAACGCGGTATGGTCGTAAGCGAAAGAAGTTGTTTCACTTGAAGATTCATCCTTTCAGTTCTCGCGTTTTTTCAGAGAATGTGTTTTTTTCATACAGAAATAAGCAAAATGTTTTCACAGTGCGATAAACATGCACAACAGTTGACAAACATGTAAAAAACAAAAATGTTGCTTACAACACCCGGGATTCCCAAGCCGTCTCCGATCTAAGTACTAACCGGGCCCAGCGTTGCTTAACTTGCCAGATCGGACGGGATGGCGTGTTCTCAACGCGGTATGGTCGTAAGCGAAAGAAGTTGTTTCACTTGAAGATTCATTCTTTCAGTTCTCGCGTTTTTTCAGAGAATGTGTTTTTTCATACAGAAATAAGCAAAATGTTCTCATAGTGCGATAAACATGCACAACAGTTGACAAACATGTGAAAAAACAAAAATTTTGCTTACAACACCCGGGATTCCCAAGCCGTCTCCGATCCAAGTACTAACCGGGCCCAGCGTTGCTTAACTTGCCAGATCGGACGGGATGGCGTGTTCTTAACGCGGTATGGTCGTAAGCGAAAGAAGTTGTTTTAATTGAAGATTGAATTGAATTAGCTTTATCATCAAAGGATAGCTTGTTATGGCTATCGCTGACATGGATGATGGGGAACTTGAGAGGGAATTTGGAACTGCGGTTTTCTTGGACGCTTTCTCGAAATGTCAAGTCAAAAAGGAAGGTAGGCTTATGTATTGGGTCAGCGGGGAGTCTTCTAAGATCTTGACAAAGGCTTCGACTTCTTTGATCTCGGAATTATCATCGGCAATTGTGTTCCAGAGAGCAACGACGCGGTAGAAGAAAAATTGATTGTGTCTGTAGTTCTCTTCATTTAATAGGCGCAGTGAGCTCGATCTGGCAGAGGTTCAGAGATTGATCTTTTCAGTTCTCGCTTTTTTTCAGAGAATGTGTTTTTTTCATACAGAAATAAGCAAAATGTTCTCACAGTGCGATAAACATGCACAACAGTTGACAAACATGTAAAAAACAAAAATGTTGCTTACAACACCCGGGATTCCCAAGCCGTATCCGATCCAAGTACTAACCGGGCCCAGCATTGCTCAACTTGACAGATCGAACGGGATGGCGTTTTCTCAACGCGGTATGGTCGTAAGCGAAAGAAGTTGTTTCACTTGAAGATTCATCCTTTCAGTTCTCGCGTTTTTTCAGAGAATGTGTTTTTTTCATACAGAAATAAGCAAAATGTTTTCACAGTGCGATAAACATGCACAACAGTTGACAAACATGTAAAAAACAAAAATGTTGCTTACAACACCCGGGATTCCCAAGCCGTCTCCGATCTAAGTACTAACCGGGCCCAGCGTTGCTTAACTTGCCAGATCGGACGGGATGGCGTGTTCTCAACGCGGTATGGTCGTAAGCGAAAGAAGTTGTTTCACTTGAAGATTCATTCTTTCAGTTCTCGCGTTTTTTCAGAGAATGTGTTTTTTCATACAGAAATAAGCAAAATGTTCTCATAGTGCGATAAACATGCACAACAGTTGACAAACATGTGAAAAAACAAAAATTTTGCTTACAACACCCGGGATTCCCAAGCCGTCTCCGATCCAAGTACTAACCGGGCCCAGCGTTGCTTAACTTGCCAGATCGGACGGGATGGCGTGTTCTCAACGCGGTATGGTCGTAAGCGAAAGAAGTTGTTTCACTTGAAGATTCATCCTTTCAGTTCTCGCGTTTTTTTCAGAGAATGTGTTTTTTCATACAGAAATAAGCAAAATGTTCTCATAGTGCGATAAACATGCACAACAGTTGACAAACATGTAAAAAACAAAAATTTTGCTTACAACACCCGGGATTCCCAAGCCGTCTCCGATCCAAGTACTAACCGGGCCCAGCGTTGCTTAACTTGCCAGATCGGACGGGATGGCGTGTTCTTAACGCGGTATGGTCGTAAGCGAAAGAAGTTGTTTTAATTGAAGATTGAATTGAATTAGCTTTATCATCAAAGGATAGCTTGTTATGGCTATCGCTGACATGGATGATGGGGAACTTGAGAGGGAATTTGGAACTGCGGTTTTCTTGGACGCTTTCTCGAAATGTCAAGTCAAAAAGGAAGGTAGGCTTATGTATTGGGTCAGCGGGGAGTCTTCTAAGATCTTGACAAAGGCTTCGACTTCTTTGATCTCGGAATTATCATCGGCAATTGTGTTCCAGAGAGCAACGACGCGGTAGAAGAAAAATTGATTGTGTCTGTAGTTCTCTTCATTTAATAGGCGCAGTGAGCTCGATCTGGCAGAGGTTCAGAGATTGATCTTTTCAGTTCTCGCTTTTTTTCAGAGAATGTGTTTTTTTCATACAGAAATAAGCAAAATGTTCTCACAGTGCGATAAACATGCACAACAGTTGACAAACATGTAAAAAACAAAAATGTTGCTTACAACACCCGGGATTCCCAAGCCGTCTCCGATCCAAGTACTAACCGGGCCCAGCATTGCTCAACTTGACAGATCGAACGGGATGGCGTTTTCTCAACGCGGTATGGTCGTAAGCGAAAGAAGTTGTTTCACTTGAAGATTCATCCTTTCAGTTCTCGCGTTTTTTCAGAGAATGTGTTTTTTTCATACAGAAATAAGCAAAATGTTTTCACAGTGCGATAAACATGCACAACAGTTGACAAACATGTAAAAAACAAAAATGTTGCTTACAACACCCGGGATTCCCAAGCCGTCTCCGATCTAAGTACTAACCGGGCCCAGCGTTGCTTAACTTGCCAGATCGGACGGGATGGCGTGTTCTCAACGCGGTATGGTCGTAAGCGAAAGAAGTTGTTTCACTTGAAGATTCATTCTTTCAGTTCTCGCGTTTTTTCAGAGAATGTGTTTTTTCATACAGAAATAAGCAAAATGTTCTCAAAGTGCGATAAACATGCACAACAGTTGACAAACATGTGAAAAACAAAAATGTTGCTTACAACACCCGGGATTCCCAAGCCGTCTCCGATCCAAGTACTAACCTGGCCCAGCGTGGCTTAACTTGCCAGATCGGACGGGATCGCGTGTTCTCAACGCGGTATGGTCGTAAGCGAAAGAAGTTGTTTCACTTGAAGATTCATCCTTTCAGTTCTCGCGTTTTTTCAGAGAATGTGTTTTTTCATACAGAAATAAGCAAAATGTTCTCAGAGTGGGATAAACATGCACAACAGTTGACAAACATGTAAAAAACAAAAATGTTGCTTACAACACCCGGATTCCCAAGCCGTCTCCGATCCAAGTACTAACCGAGTCCAGCGTTGCTTAGCTTGCCAGATCGGACGGGATGGCGTGTTCTCAACGCGGTATGGTCGTAAGCGAAAGAAGTTGTTTCACTTGAAGATTCATCCTTTCAGTTCTCGCGTTTTTTCAGAGAATGTGTTTTTTTCATACAAAAATAAGCAAAATGTTCTCATAGTGCGATAAACATGCACAACAGTTGACAAACATGTGAAAAAACTGTATGTTTGCATGATTTAAACAGGAAGTTGCCCGGCCGCGATTTAGCCAAAACCTCTTTTGGCGGGAAAAGGGTTAAATCGCGGCGTGCTCTTCATTCTACGCTTTTTCTGACCGGTTTTCGGTTGAGTGTTATTCGGAGTGTTATTTGGACGGTTGAGTGTTATTTGGACAACAAGGAGGTCGGTGCTACAACTGCAACCAGTTCGGCCACTACAGCAACAAGTGCAGGGCACCCAGGTATGGAGAATACTAATTCAGTGGCATTTTTAAGTACAAGGTTTTCTGTGGGCTTTTAGTCGCAAATTGGGGCTTCTCCCTTCATTTTGGAAATTATTCTCAATGGTTATAAACTTAATTTTGAACCATGTTCTTCACCCTTCCACCTTCCGTTCTTAGGCAATAGACAGTCAGCAGTGGCCAACAAGGTTTTTGTGGAGAAACAAGTGAAGGAATGGTAAAAAATTGGAGCGGTGGAGGAACGGGAAAGAAAGGGCGCGTGGCTATCACCGCTGTCGGTAGTGGAAAACGGTAAGAAATTAAGATTGATTCATGACCTTTCACACTTCTACTCTTTTCTCGCTAAAACCTATTTCAAATTCGAAGATCTCAGAAATTTGTGGTTTTCTCTTCCTTTCAATGGTTATTTGGCAACTTTCGATTTTGCCACCGGTTATCATCATTTGGCCATCGCCAAGGAGGACAGGCATTACCTGTCGTTTGTGTGTGAGCTTGATGGAGTGGAAAGGTGTTTCCAGTTTGCGGCAGCTCCATTTGGACTGTCGCAAGCTCCATACGATTTCACAAAGTTGTTCCGCCCCATCGTGGCGGAGTGGAGAGGTTCAGGCATTACCTGTTCTCTGTATATAACCAAGGAGGACAGGCCTTACCTGTCGTTTGTGTGTGAGCTTGATGGAGTGGAAAGGTGTTTCCAGTTTGCAGCAGCTCCATTTGGACTGTCGCAAGCTCCATACGATTTCACAAAGTTGTTCCGCCCCATCGTGGCGGAGTGGAGAGGTTCAGGCATTACCTGTTCTCTGTATATAGCCAAGGAGGACAGGCATTACCTGTCGTTTGTGTGTGAGCTTGATGGATTGGAAAGGTGTTTTCAGTTTGCGGCAGCTCCATTTGGACTGTCGCAAGCTCCATACGTCTTCAAAAAGTTGTTCCACCCCATCGTGGCGAAGTGGAGAGGTTCAGGCATTACCTGTTCTCTGTATTTAGACGACGGCATTCTGGTGACCGCCACAGAAGAGCAGTGCAGAAGGAACGTGGAGACGGTTGAGATGATCTGAGGAGAGCTGGAGTACATGTTGCGGAGGAGAAAAAATTATTGGCTGCCATCGCAGACAGGTGTGTGGCTATGTTATGCTATTGAGTTGAGACGAGGTTGTGTCTCGGTTGCTTCCCATCGGCGAGTGAAAGCAATTGAAAGATTCAAGTTTATTTTGGATTGCAACAATCCCACTATTCGAGATCGTCAGGTATTTTTGGGTACGGTGCATTCATGTCACCTTGTTCTAGGTGACGAAGGAGTTCGACGGTGTCGAATCGTCTCTCGGGTGGTGGAAGATTCTTCAAGAAAAGAAGAGTCAGCGAAAACGAGAGTGCCGCTGTCGGAGGGAGAACGAGGTGAGATTGTGTTCTGGTTGGATAAATTTGAGAGAGGTGTGGAGAAGTCGTTTGTGGAAAAGGAATGGACTCCTAGTGTAGTAATTGAAACAGATGCATCATCAGAAGCGATTGAGGTTCTGCTAAAGTTAAATGATGCCTGTAGTAAAAAATGAGCGAGGAATCTCTCTGAGCATGAAAAGTCATTGTCCAGCGCTTTCCGAGAACTGTTAGCGGTTGTTTTTGCTTTCAGAGCATACCGATCGATAGTTAACATGTACTTTTGCGTTGCGATAGCCAGGCTGCGGTTCAGATATTGTAAAGAGGCAGTTCTCAGGAACCGTTGCATGATCTGTGTTTAGAAGTGAACAAAATTGTGGTAGAAGTAAATGCTAAATTTCAATTTGTATGGATACGCAGAGAGTTGAATTGTGAAGCGGATGAAGTTAGTAGATGGGTGGATCATGATGACTGGGGGATCAAAAGAGATATCTTCAATTTGTGTGCAAGGAAATGGGGTCAGCCAGACCGGGATATTTTTGCTGATGAAACCAACGCTAAATGTGATATCTTTTTGAGCTGTCCGGGTTCGAGCGGGATCGATGGTTTCGAACAGAGAAGCGATTGGAATAGAAGGAATCTTCTCTGGTTAGTTTCTTAGCCATCTCTTCTTTCGAAGACTTTGCGTGTTGCTGGTAGTTCTGCTAGCAGGGCCATTCTGGGCACCCCTTTCTGGTAAAGTCACACTGCTTTTCCCACTCTGAGAAAAGGAAATACTTGGGCTTCTTATGTAAAAGATTCATTAACTTTCGGAAAAGGAGCAAATATTTTGATACCTGCGTCTAGTAAGAGAGGGGCTTTTGGAAGCAGCAAACTTGCCTCGGATTTCGTATTTTTGTTGTGTGATTTCGAAAATTCCAGCCTATAAACAAGGTGCTTCACGCCTTTAGTTATCTAGCCTTACAGTTATTCGGTCAGGATAAAGGACACTTCCTGTTTGGCCATGCAAACACGGGTTTTAGCGAAAACGAAAGAAACGCAGTGACTGTAGTTGTAGCTAAAACTGTATGTTTGCATGATTTAAACAGGAAGTTGCCCGGCCGCGATTTAGCCAAAACCCCTTTTGGCGGGAAAAGGGTTAAATCGCGGCGTGCTCTTCATTCTACGCTTTTTCTGACCGGTTTTCAGTTGAGTGTTATTCGGCCCACCCACGCTCCCAAACAGTTTTTATTTTGTAGGAGGAAAAGCGGCAATGATGAATGTTGTGGAGGAGAGACTGAAACTCGCAAGGAGGGAGGACCTTCTACCCCACTTGCATCGGGTTCTTCTCGGAGCTGTGGCTCCTTCTTCGAGCAAGATCTATCGCTACTCGGCTATCCAACGGAGAGAATTTGCAACAGCGCTGGGATTGGATGAGTGTGCTCCACTCTCTTTTTGTTGCTTCCTGCTACATAAGATAGCACAGGGAGCGTCAAGAAGTTCGCTGGCCGTGGCGTTGCCCAGCTACACTTTCGAGACTGGAGAAACGGTGGAGAACTCGCCTTTCGGTCCCCTGGCTCAAGCAATGAAGAAAGAGAGAGGGAGGAGTATCCAGGTCAAGCACCACAAGAAAAGAAAGAGAGAGGGAGGAGTATCCAGGTCAAGCACCACAAGAAAAGAAAGAGAGGGAGGAGTATCCAGGTCAAGCACCACAAGAAGAAAGAGAGAGGGAGGAGTATCCAGGTCAAGCACCACAAGAAAAGAAAGAGAGAGGGAGGAGTATCCAGGTCAAGCACCACAAGAAAAGAAAGAGAGAGGGAGGAGTATCCAGGTCAAGCACCACAAGAAGAAAGAGAGAGGGAGGAGTATCCAGGTCAAGCACCACAAGAAGAAAGAGAGAGGGAGGAGTATCCAGGTCAAGCACCACAAGAAAGAGAGAGGGAGGAGTATCCAGGTCAAGCACCACAAGAAAACATCGGTCAGTGACGTTCAGGCGATATGTGTATGGAGCACTCGGCTCGAAGCTGGAAAAGAAGATATTCGAATCGCCCTTATTTGTGCCCCATCGTTTTCGGCTTTATTGAGAGTGTCCGAGGTGACAGCACTCGCATGGGGGGATGTGAGGAAGAAGAAAGCAATGGAGGCACTCTACTCAAGATCACAGTGGTAAGAGCAAAAAACGACCAGGAGGGGGAAGGTGCACTAGAGCGAAGTTGGACAACATGTCCACCGGGTTCGCACTATGGAGTGCACGCAAAATTCGCTCAGCGATTTACCCTTCTATTCCCGTATTCTCTTCCTTTACGACCGGTAAGCCTATCTCCACGGGATATGTCAGACAAGAGCTGACTAGAGCGTGCAAGGGAGCAGGAGTTGCACGTATGACGCCGCATCAGCTCAGGGGAGGAGGAACGTCTGCATCGATTGAGAATGGAGCCTCTCTACAGGAGGTACAGAAGAGAGGAAGATGGAAGACAGCCAAGGGAATGGAATCGTACATCGAAGACTCTCTAATAGCCCAGGGTGGGGCATTGTCACTTTGATCTTGTTCTCTTTCTCTCCTCTCTATCGTTTGCACTCTGTCAATCTCCTCATTTCTCTCTCTCCATTATTTCGCATATTTGTCCTTTCTCTTTATCTTGTTCAAGTATGTTGTTCATTTGATGTTTTCCGGTTCGTTGTTCTGTAGTATTTGTTGTTTTCCGGTTCGTTGTTTT
>OZ057405.1:2894078-2988740 GCA_964056735.1 Allodiplogaster pararmata
ATGAGATTTGTGACAGGTGCTCCTATCCCAATCGAGTATGAATGAGATTTGTGACAGGTGCTCTATCCCAATCGAGTATGAATGAGATTTGTGACAGGTGCTCTATCCCAATCGAGTATGAATGAGATTTGTGACAGGTGCTCTATCCCAATCGAGTATGAATGAGATTTGTGACAGGTGCTCTATCCCAATCGAGTATGAATGAGATTTGTGACAGGTGCTCTATCCCAAATCGAGTATGAATGATTTGTGACAGGTGCTCTATCCCAATCGAGTATGAATGAGATTTGTGACAGGTGCTCTATCCCAATCGAGTATGAATGAGATTTGTGACAGGTGCTCTATCCCAATCGAGTATGAATGAGATTTGTGACAGGTGCTCTATCCCAATCGAGTATGAATGAGATTTGTGACAGGTGCTCTATCCCAATCGAGTATGAATGAGATTTGTGACAGGTGCTCTATCCCAATCGAGTATGAATGAGATTTGTGACAGGTGCTCTATCCCAATCGAGTATGAATGAGATTTGTGACAGGTGCTCTATCCCAATCGAGTATGAATGAGATTTGTGACAGGTGCTCTATCCCAATCGAGTATGAATGAGATTTGTGACAGGTGCTCTATCCCAATCGAGTATGAATGAGATTTGTGACAGGTGCTCTATCCCAATCGAGTATGAATGAGATTTGTGACAGGTGCTCTATCCCAATCGAGTATGAATGAGATTTGTGACAGGTGCTCTATCCCAATCGAGTATGAATGAGATTTGTGACAGGTGCTCTATCCCAATCGAGTATGAATGAGATTTGTGACAGGTGCTCTATCCCAATCGAGTATGAATGAGATTTGTGACAGGTGCTCTATCCCAATCGAGTATGAATGAGATTTGTGACAGGTGCTCTATCCCAATCGAGTATGAATGAGATTTGTGACAGGTGCTCTATCCCAATCGAGTATGAATGAGATTTGTGACAGGTGCTCTATCCCAATCGAGTATGAATGAGATTTGTGACAGGTGCTCTATCCCAATCGAGTATGAATGAGATTTGTGACAGGTGCTCTATCCCAATCGAGTATGAATGAGATTTGTGACAGGTGCTCTATCCCAATCGAGTATGAATGAGATTTGTGACAGGTGCTCTATCCCAATCGAGTATGAATGAGATTTGTGACAGGTGCTCTATCCCAATCGAGTATGAATGAGATTTGTGACAGGTGCTCTATCCCAATCGAGTATGAATGAGATTTGTGACAGGTGCTCTATCCCAATCGAGTATGAATGAGATTTGTGACAGGTGCTCTATCCCAATCGAGTATGAATGAGATTTGTGACAGGTGCTCTATCCCAATCGAGTATGAATGAGATTTGTGACAGGTGCTCTATCCCAATCGAGTATGAATGAGATTTGTGACAGGTGCTCTATCCCAATCGAGTATGAATGAGATTTGTGACAGGTGCTCTATCCCAATCGAGTATGAATGAGATTTGTGACAGGTGCTCTATCCCAATCGAGTATGAATGAGATTTGTGACAGGTGCTCTATCCCAATCGAGTATGAATGAGATTTGTGACAGGTGCTCTATCCCAATCGAGTATGAATGAGATTTGTGACAGGTGCTCTATCCCAATCGAGTATGAATGAGATTTGTGACAGGTGCTCTATCCCAATCGAGTATGAATGAGATTTGTGACAGGTGCTCTATCCCAATCGAGTATGAATGAGATTTGTGACAGGTGCTCTATCCCAATCGAGTATGAATGAGATTTGTGACAGGTGCTCTATCCCAATCGAGTATGAATGAGATTTGTGACAGGGTGCTCTATCCCAATCGAGTATGAATGAGATTTGTGACAGGTGCTCTATCCCAATCGAGTATGAATGAGATTTGTGACAGGTGCTCTATCCCAATCGAGTATGAATGAGATTTGTGACAGGTGCTCTATCCCAATCGAGTATGAATGAGATTTGTGACAGGTGCTCTATCCCAATCGAGTATGAATGAGATTTGTGACAGGTGCTCTATCCCAATCGAGTATGAATGAGATTTGTGACAGGTGCTCTATCCCAATCGAGTATGAATGAGATTTGTGACAGGTGCTCTATCCCAATCGAGTATGAATGAGATTTGTGACAGGTGCTCTATCCCAATCGAGTATGAATGAGATTTGTGACAGGTGCTCTATCCCAATCGAGTATGAATGAGATTTGTGACAGGTGCTCTATCCCAATCGAGTATGAATGAGATTTGTGACAGGTGCTCTATCCCAATCGAGTATGAATGAGATTTGTGACAGGTGCTCTATCCCAATCGAGTATGAATGAGATTTGTGACAGGTGCTCTATCCCAATCGAGTATGAATGAGATTTGTGACAGGTGCTCTATCCCAATCGAGTATGAATGAGATTTGTGACAGGTGCTCTATCCCAATCGAGTATGAATGAGATTTGTGACAGGTGCTCTATCCCAATCGAGTATGAATGAGATTTGTGACAGGTGCTCTATCCCAATCGAGTATGAATGAGATTTGTGACAGGTGCTCTATCCCAATCGAGTATGAATGAGATTTGTGACAGGTGCTCTATCCCAATCGAGTATGAATGAGATTTGTGACAGGTGCTCTATCCCAATCGAGTATGAATGAGATTTGTGACAGGTGCTCTATCCCAATCGAGTATGAATGAGATTTGTGACAGGTGCTCTATCCCAATCGAGTATGAATGAGATTTGTGACAGGTGCTCTATCCCAATCGAGTATGAATGAGATTTGTGACAGGTGCTCTATCCCAATCGAGTATGAATGAGATTTGTGACAGGTGCTCTATCCCAATCGAGTATGAATGAGATTTGTGACAGGTGCTCTATCCCAATCGAGTATGAATGAGATTTGTGACAGGTGCTCTATCCCAATCGAGTATGAATGAGATTTGTGACAGGTGCTCTATCCCAATCGAGTATGAATGAGATTTGTGACAGGTGCTCTATCCCAATCGAGTATGAATGAGATTTGTGACAGGTGCTCTATCCCAATCGAGTATGAATGAGATTTGTGACAGGTGCTCTATCCCAATCGAGTATGAATGAGATTTGTGACAGGTGCTCTATCCCAATCGAGTATGAATGAGATTTGTGACAGGTGCTCTATCCCAATCGAGTATGAATGAGATTTGTGACAGGTGCTCTATCCCAATCGAGTATGAATGAGATTTGTGACAGGTGCTCTATCCCAATCGAGTATGAATGAGATTTGTGACAGGTGCTCTATCCCAATCGAGTATGAATGAGATTTGTGACAGGTGCTCTATCCCAATCGAGTATGAATGAGATTTGTGACAGGTGCTCTATCCCAATCGAGTATGAATGAGATTTGTGACAGGTGCTCTATCCCAATCGAGTATGAATGAGATTTGTGACAGGTGCTCTATCCCAATCGAGTATGAATGAGATTTGTGACAGGTGCTCTATCCCAATCGAGTATGAATGAGATTTGTGACAGGTGCTCTATCCCAATCGAGTATGAATGAGATTTGTGACAGGTGCTCTATCCCAATCGAGTATGAATGAGATTTGTGACAGGTGCTCTATCCCAATCGAGTATGAATGAGATTTGTGACAGGTGCTCTATCCCAATCGAGTAGGAATGAGATTTGTGACAGGTGCTCTATCCCAATCGAGTATGAATGAGATTTGTGACAGGTGCTCTATCCCAATCTAGTATGAATGAGATTTGTGACAGGTGCTCTATCCCAATCGAGTATGAATGAGATTTGTGACAGGTGCTCTATCCCAATCGAGTATGAATGAGATTTGTGACAGGTGCTCTATCCCAATCGAGTATGAATGAGATTTGTGACAGGTGCTCTATCCCAATCGAGTATGAATGAGATTTGTGACAGGTGCTCTATCCCAATCGAGTATGAATGAGATTTGTGACAGGTGCTCTATCCCAATCGAGTATGAATGAGATTTGTGACAGGTGCTCTATCCCAATCGAGTATGAATGAGATTTGTGACAGGTGCTCTATCCCAATCGAGTATGAATGAGATTTGTGACAGGTGCTCTATCCCAATCGAGTATGAATGAGATTTGTGACAGGTGCTCTATCCCAATCGAGTATGAATGAGATTTGTGACAGGTGCTCTATCCCAATCGAGTATGAATGAGATTTGTGACAGGTGCTCTATCCCAATCGAGTATGAATGAGATTTGTGACAGGTGCTCTATCCCAATCGAGTATGAATGAGATTTGTGACAGGTGCTCTATCCCAATCGAGTATGAATGAGATTTGTGACAGGTGCTCTATCCCAATCGAGTATGAATGAGATTTGTGACAGGTGCTCTATCCCAATCGAGTATGAATGAGATTTGTGACAGGTGCTCTATCCCAATCGAGTATGAATGAGATTTGTGACAGGTGCTCTATCCCAATCGAGTATGAATGAGATTTGTGACAGGTGCTCTATCCCAATCGAGTATGAATGAGATTTGTGACAGGTGCTCTATCCCAATCGAGTATGAATGAGATTTGTGACAGGTGCTCTATCCCAATCGAGTATGAATGAGATTTGTGACAGGTGCTCTATCCCAATCGAGTATGAATGAGATTTGTGACAGGTGCTCTATCCCAATCGAGTATGAATGAGATTTGTGACAGGTGCTCTATCCCAATCGAGTATGAATGAGATTTGTGACAGGTGCTCTATCCCAATCGAGTATGAATGAGATTTGTGACAGGTGCTCTATCCCAATCGAGTATGAATGAGATTTGTGACAGGTGCTCTATCCCAATCGAGTATGAATGAGATTTGTGACAGGTGCTCTATCCCAATCGAGTATGAATGAGATTTGTGACAGGTGCTCTATCCCAATCGAGTATGAATGAGATTTGTGACAGGTGCTCTATCCCAATCGAGTATGAATGAGATTTGTGACAGGTGCTCTATCCCAATCGAGTATGAATGAGATTTGTGACAGGTGCTCTATCCCAATCGAGTATGAATGAGATTTGTGACAGGTGCTCTATCCCAATCGAGTATGAATGAGATTTGTGACAGGTGCTCTATCCCAATCGAGTATGAATGAGATTTGTGACAGGTGCTCTATCCCAATCGAGTATGAATGAGATTTGTGACAGGTGCTCTATCCCAATCGAGTATGAATGAGATTTGTGACAGGTGCTCTATCCCAATCGAGTATGAATGAGATTTGTGACAGGTGCTCTATCCCAATCGAGTATGAATGAGATTTGTGACAGGTGCTCTATCCCAATCGAGTATGAATGAGATTTGTGACAGGTGCTCTATCCCAATCGAGTATGAATGAGATTTGTGACAGGTGCTCTATCCCAATCGAGTATGAATGAGATTTGTGACAGGTGCTCTATCCCAATCGAGTATGAATGAGATTTGTGACAGGTGCTCTATCCCAATCGAGTATGAATGAGATTTGTGACAGGTGCTCTATCCCAATCGAGTATGAATGAGATTTGTGACAGGTGCTCTATCCCAATCGAGTATGAATGAGATTTGTGACAGGTGCTCTATCCCAATCGAGTATGAATGAGATTTGTGACAGGTGCTCTATCCCAATCGAGTATGAATGAGATTTGTGACAGGTGCTCTATCCCAATCGAGTATGAATGAGATTTGTGACAGGTGCTCTATCCCAATCGAGTATGAATGAGATTTGTGACAGGTGCTCTATCCCAATCGAGTATGAATGAGATTTGTGACAGGTGCTCTATCCCAATCGAGTATGAATGAGATTTGTGACAGGTGCTCTATCCCAATCGAGTATGAATGAGATTTGTGACAGGTGCTCTATCCCAATCGAGTATGAATGAGATTTGTGACAGGTGCTCTATCCCAATCGAGTATGAATGAGATTTGTGACAGGTGCTCTATCCCAATCGAGTATGAATGAGATTTGTGACAGGTGCTCTATCCCAATCGAGTATGAATGAGATTTGTGACAGGTGCTCTATCCCAATCGAGTATGAATGAGATTTGTGACAGGTGCTCTATCCCAATCGAGTATGAATGAGATTTGTGACAGGTGCTCTATCCCAATCGAGTATGAATGAGATTTGTGACAGGTGCTCTATCCCAATCGAGTATGAATGAGATTTGTGACAGGTGCTCTATCCCAATCGAGTATGAATGAGATTTGTGACAGGTGCTCTATCCCAATCGAGTATGAATGAGATTTGTGACAGGTGCTCTATCCCAATCGAGTATGAATGAGATTTGTGACAGGTGCTCTATCCCAATCGAGTATGAATGAGATTTGTGACAGGTGCTCTATCCCAATCGAGTATGAATGAGATTTGTGACAGGTGCTCTATCCCAATCGAGTATGAATGAGATTTGTGACAGGTGCTCTATCCCAATCGAGTATGAATGAGATTTGTGACAGGTGCTCTATCCCAATCGAGTATGAATGAGATTTGTGACAGGTGCTCTATCCCAATCGAGTATGAATGAGATTTGTGACAGGTGCTCTATCCCAATCGAGTATGAATGAGATTTGTGACAGGTGCTCTATCCCAATCGAGTATGAATGAGATTTGTGACAGGTGCTCTATCCCAATCGAGTATGAATGAGATTTGTGACAGGTGCTCTATCCCAATCGAGTATGAATGAGATTTGTGACAGGTGCTCTATCCCAATCGAGTATGAATGAGATTTGTGACAGGTGCTCTATCCCAATCGAGTATGAATGAGATTTGTGACAGGTGCTCTATCCCAATCGAGTATGAATGAGATTTGTGACAGGTGCTCTATCCCAATCGAGTATGAATGAGATTTGTGACAGGTGCTCTATCCCAATCGAGTATGAATGAGCTTTGTGACAGGTGCTCTATCCCAATCGAGTATGAATGAGCTTTGTGACAGGTGCTCTATCCCAATCGAGTATGAATGAGATTTGTGACAGGTGCTCTATCCCAATCGAGTATGAATGAGATTTGTGACAGGTGCTCTATCCCAATCGAGTATGAATGAGATTTGTGACAGGTGCTCTATCCCAATCGAGTATGAATGAGATTTGTGACAGGTGCTCTATCCCAATCGAGTATGAATGAGATTTGTGACAGGTGCTCTATCCCAATCGAGTATGAATGAGATTTGTGACAGGTGCTCTATCCCAATCGAGTATGAATGAGCTTTGTGACAGGTGCTCTATCCCAATCGAGTATGAATGAGCTTTGTGACAGGTGCTCTATCCCAATCGAGTATGAATGAGATTTGTGACAGGTGCTCTATCCCAATCGAGTATGAATGAGATTTGTGACAGGTGCTCTATCCCAATCGAGTATGAATGAGATTTGTGACAGGTGCTCTATCCCAATCGAGTATGAATGAGATTTGTGACAGATGCTCTATGTTGTTGTTGTTGTAGCCGATAGATCTTCTATTCGGCATCGTCTTCGGTGATCGGTAGTTTTAGAAACCTTGCAGCTTCTACTGGGTCGGTCCAAAGAGACCAATCCGTCAAACTAGTCGGCCTATCTGGACAGGAGAAAAGGTGAGTCGTTGTGTGTCCGGGTTCGTCGCAGTCCGGACATCTGTCCACGGTTGTGGAGTCAATTCTGGACATATAGCTTCGCAGAAATGGGCTATATCCAGACCGTAGCTGGGCGAGTGTTCGTCTTGTAGATCTCGGAAGATTTCTCTCTTCTCTGGAGATAGGCGATGGTGGGTATCCTCCCAGTACCACAGGCGGTGAGTATTTGTTTTTCACCGCTGTGACTGTATCCGTGTGTATCTTCTTTATGTCTTCACGGTACGCTTCTTCTGTCTTCACTTCTTTATCTTCGTCAAGGAATGGAGTGATGCAGTTTTGGTGTTCACTGAAAAGGGATCTCGCCCTCTTCAACTGTCTGGGAGGAGGTGGCATCTTGGTTGTGTCGTGATCAATGTGGTCTCGTTTATGTAGCCGAAGGAGGAATTGCTTGCACAGCATGTCGTTGTGAGGCTTCACCGGGAGGACTTCGGATTCAATATGGAGATGATCTATCGGTGTCATCTTGACGCATCCTGTTGCCGCTCTCAGAGCAACATTTTGGGCATTTTGGAATTTCGATCAAATCACAGATGCTCTATCCCCATCGAGTATGAATGAGATTTGTGACAGATGCTCTATCCCAATCGAGTATGAATGAGATTTGTGACAGGTGCTCTCTCCCAATCGAGTATGAATGAGATTTGTGACAGATGCTCTATCCCAATCGAGTATGAATGAGATTTGTGACAGGTGCTCTATCCCATCGAGTATGAATGAGATTTGTGACAGGTGCTCTATCCCAATCGAGTATGAATGAGATTTGTGACAGGTGTTCTATCCCAATCGAGTATGAATGAGATTTGTGACAGGTGCTCTATCCCAATCGAGTATGAATGAGCTTTGTGACAGGTGCTCTATCCCAATCGAGTATGAATGAGCTTTGTGACAGATGCTCTATCCCAATCGGGTATGAATGAGATTTGTGACAGGTGCTCTCTCCCAATCGAGTATGAATGAGATTTGGGACAGATGCTCTATCCCCATCGAGTATGAATGAGATTTGTGACAGATGCTCTATCCCAATCGAGTATGAATGAGATTTGTGACATGTGCTCTCTACCAATCGAGTATGAATGAGATTTGTGACAGATGCTCTATCCCAATCGAGTATGAATGAGATTTGTGACAGGTGCTCTATCCCAATCGAGTATGGATGAGATTTGTGACAGTTGCTCTATCCCAATCGAGTATGAATGAGATTTGTGACAGGTGCTCTATCCCAATCGAGTATGAATGAGCTTTGTGACAGATGCTCTATCCCAATCGAGTATGAATGAGATTTGTGACAGGTGCTCTATCCCAATCGAGTATGAATGAGTTTTGTGACAGATGCTCTATCCCAATCGAGTATGAATGAGATTTGTGACAGGTGCTCTATCCCAATCGAGTATGAATGAGATTTGTGACAGGTGCTCTATCCCAATCGAGTATGAATGAGATTTGTGACAGGTGCTCTATCCCAATCGAGTATGAATGAGCTTTGTGACAGGTGCTCTATCGCAATCGAGTATGAATGAGATTTGTGACAGATGCTCTATCCCAATCGAGTATGAATGAGATTTGTGACAGGTGCTCTATCCCAATCGAGTATGAATGAGATTTGTGACAGGTGCTCTCTCCCAATCGAGTATGAATGAGATTTGTGACAGATGCTTTATCCCAATCGAGTATGAATGAGATTTGTGACAGGTGCTCTATCCCAATCGAGTATGAATGAGATTTGTGACAGATGCTCTATTTCAATTGAGTATGAATGAGCTTTGTGACAGGTGCTCTATCCCAATCGAGCAAATGTTCTCACTCTCTTGGGAGAAAGGATATCCAAACTGCCCGTAGAAGTGCCAATAGCCAAGGTTATTCATTTTCTTGTTTTTCATTCAGTTTGAACAACTATAACTTCTTGAACGAGTTTAGCATTGAGGAAGCAGTAGATCGAATCCCTATTTAGATTGATCGGGAAGAGATTGGAATGGATATATTGGTTATATCACCTGAAGGGGCGAAAATTGAATGAAAAGAGTCGAGTGATAAAAATTTTAAAATAGAGAAGGGAGTGTCAACTGAGGTCAGCTTCCAACTCGGCCGATTGGGGCTGAAGTAGTGTGAAGGCTTTCGAGTCGGTGAAGATTCAAAATATAAAGTAGATCACTACTACGACAGTTGTCTTTCATGGGTAAAATATAAAGTAGATCACTACTACGACAGTTGTAAATTAATAATGAATAATTTGAATATTCTTGAATCAATATGAAGAATTTTGGAGATGCTAGTGCTGGGGTGTGTGATAGGAGAAGTCGAAGTCATGCTGACAATCGCCGCTGGTCTTTCCATTCAGTCGCCCTTCACGAATAGATCATTCAGAGAAGCACAGGTTTCTTTATTTCTCTCTCTCCCTCATTTTTTTAAATTGCTCTTTCTTAAATTACAAAGCTTCGTGTCTTCGTTATTAAATTCTGTAAATTCACAGTAGTTCTAGTTGGTTGATTGTGTTCGGGAAAGAAATATTTATCTTGTAGGGGGTGAATAAATGGATAATATGTTCGAATATGATATAAAAATCTGCCTCTTACACCAATACTAGCCTTTTTCTGACGGATAATCAAGAAACTGAGTTGGAACATGAGCTTTATCATTTGGTTTGTTCTTTTCTGTCGAGAGAGATCATGAAAAGTCAATATTGGATGATTGTAATCAATTCTTGGTTTTGTAAAAAAAAAAAGTCTACCTGATAAAAAGTGAGCAAGTTATCAACTAGTGTTTTAGTCTTCTAGGCAAAAAAAGGATTTGGAGAGTTATCTCAAAATGTTGGTTTATTAATGAAATGTGTCAGTTGGTAGAGAAACGGGCATCGTTGTCAAGTCCTCTGGGCGATCCATTTCAGTTGGTAGAGAAACGGGCATCGTTGTCAAGTCCTCTGGGCGATCCATTTCAGTTGGTAGAGCAACGGGCATCGTTGTCAAGTCCTCTGGGCGATCCATTTCAGTTGGTAGAGAAATGGGCATCGTTGTCAAGTCCTCTGGGCGATTCATTTCAGTTGGTAGAGAAACGGGTATCGTTGTCAAGTCCTCTGGGCGATCCATTTCAGTTGGTAGAGAAAGGAGTATCGTTGTCAAGTCCTCTGGGCGATCCATTTCAGTTGGTAGAGAAACGGTCATCGTTGTCAAGTCCTCTGGGCGATCCATTTCAGTTGGTAGAGTAACGGGCATCGTTGTCAAGTCCTCTGGGCGATCCATTCACGCTTCTCCAAGTATTCAGTTGGTAGAGAAATGGGCATCGTTGTCAAGTCCTCTGGGCGATCCATTTAAGTTGGTATAGAAACGGGCATCGTTGTCAAGTTTTCTGGGCGATCCATTTCAGTTGGTAGAGAAACGGGCATCGTTGTCAAGTTTTCTGGGCGATCCATTTCAGTTGGTAGAGAAACGAGCATCGTTGTCAAGTCCTCTGGGCGATCCATTTCAGTTGGTAGAGAAACGGGCATCGTTGTCAAGTTTTCTGGGCGATCCATTTCAGTTTTTAGAGAAACGAGCATCGTTGTCAAGTCCTCTGGGCGATCCATTTCAGTTGGTAGAGAAACGGGCATCGTTGTCAAGTCCTCTGGGCGATCCATTTCAGTTGGTAGAGAAACGGGCATCGTTGTCAAGTCCTCTGGGCGATCCATTTCAGTTGGTAGAGAAACGGGCATCGTTGTCAAGTCCTCTGGGCGATCCATTTCAGTTGTTAGAGAAACGGGCATCGTTGTCAAGTCCTCTGGGCGATCCATTTCAGTTGGTAGAGAAACGGGCATCGTTGTCAAGTCCTCTGGGCGATCCATTTCAGTTGGTAGAGAAACGGGCATCGTTGTCAAGTCCTCTGGGCGATCCATTTCAGTTGGTAGAGAAACGGGCATCGTTGTCAAGTCCTCTGGGCGATCCATTTCAGTTGGTAGAGAAACGGGCATCGTTGTCAAGTCCTCTGGGCGATCCATTTCAGTTGGTAGAGAAACGGGCATCGTTGTCAAGTCCTCTGGGCGATCCATTTCAGTTGGTAGAGAAATGGGCATCGTTGTCAAGTCCTCTGGGCGATCCATTTCAGTTGGTAGAGAAATGGGCATCGTTGTCAAGTCCTCTGGGCGATCCATTTCAGTTGGTAGAGAAACGGGCATCGTTGTCAAGTCCTCTGGGCGATCCATTTCAGTTGGTAGAGAAACGGGCATCGTTGTCAAGTCCTCTGGGCGATCCATTTCAGTTGGTAGAGAAACGGGCATCGTTGTCAAGTCCTCTGGGCGATCCATTTCAGTTGGTAGAGAAACGGGCATCGTTGTCAAGTCCTCTGGGCGATCCATTCACGCTTCTCCAAGTATTCAGTTGGTAGAGAAATGGGCATCGTTGTCAAGTCCTCTGGGCGATCCATTTAAGTTGGTAGAGAAACGGGCATCGTTGTCAAGTTTTCTGGGCGATCCATTTCAGTTGGTAGAGAAACGGGCATCGTTGTCAAGTCCTCTGGGCGATCCATTCCCGCTTCTCCAAGTATTCAGTTGGTAGAGAAATGGGCATCGTTGTCAAGTCCTCTGGGCGATCCATTTCAGTTGGTAGAGAAACGGGCATCGTTGTCAAGTCCTCTGGGCGATCCATTCACGCTTCTCCAAGTATTTAGTTGGTAGAGAAACGGGTATCGTTGTCAAGTTCTCTGGGCGATCCATTTCAGTTGGTAGAGAAACGAGCATCGTTGTCAAGTCCTGTGGGCGATCCATTCACGCTTCTCCAAGTATTCAGTTGGTAGAGTAATGGGCATCGTTGTCAAGTCCTCTGGGCGATCCATTTCAGTTGGTAGAGAAACGGGCATAGTTGTCAAGCCCTCTGGGCGATCCATTCACGCTTCTTCAAGTATTCAGTTGGTAGAGAAATGGGCATCGTTGTCAAGTCCTCTGGGCGATCCATTTCAGTTGGTAGAGAAACGGGCATCGTTGTCAAATCCTCTGGGCGATCCATTCACGCTTCTCCAAGTATTCAGTTGGTAGAGAAACGGGCATCGTTGTCAAGTCCTCTGGGCGATCCATTTCAGTTGGTAGAGAAACGAGCATCGTTGTCAAGTCCTGTGGGCGATCCATTCACGCTTCTCCAAGTATTCAGCTGGTAGAGAAATGGGCATCGTTGTCAAGTCCTCTGGGCGATCCATTTCAGTTGGTAGAGAAACGGGCATAGTTGTCAAGTCCTCTGGGCTATCCATTCACGCTTCTCCAAGTGTTCAGTCGGTAGAGAAATGGGCATCGTTGTCAAGTCCTCTGGGCGATTCATTTCAGTTGGTAGAGAAACGGGCATCGTTGTCAAGTCCTCTGGGCGATCCATTTCAGTTGGTAGAGAAACGGGAATCGTTGTCAAGTCCTCTGGGCGATCCATTCACGCTTCTCCAAGTATTCAGTTGGTAGAGAAACGGGTATCGTTGTCAAGTCCTCTGGGCGATCCATTTCAGTTGGTAGAGAAACGAGCATCGTTGTCAAGTCCTGTGGGCGATCCATTCACGCTTCTCCAAGTATTCAGTTGGTAGAGTAATGGGCATCGTTGTCAAGTCCTCTGGGCGATCCATTTCAGTTGGTAGAGAAACGGGCATAGTTGTCAAGCCCTCTGGGCGATCCATTCACGCTTCTTCAAGTATTCAGTTGGTAGAGAAATGGGCATCGTTGTCAAGTCCTCTGGGCGATCCATTTCAGTTGGTAGAGAAACGGGCATCGTTGTCAAATCCTCTGGGCGATCCATTCACGCTTCTCCAAGTATTCAGTTGGTAGAGAAACGGGCATCGTTGTCAAGTCCTCTGGGCGATCCATTTCAGTTGGTAGAGAAACGAGCATCGTTGTCAAATCCTCTGGGCGATCCATTCACGCTTCTCCAAGTATTCAGTTGGTAGAGAAACGGGCATCGTTGTCAAGTCCTCTGGGCGATCCATTTCAGTTGGTAGAGAAACGAGCATCGTTGTCAAGTCCTCTGGGCGATCCATTTCAGTTGGTAGAGAAATGGGCATCGTTGTCAAGTCCTCTGGGCGATCCATTTCAGTTGGTAGAGAAACGGGCATAGTTGTCAAGTCCTCTGGGCTATCCATTCACGCTTCTCCAAGTGTTCAGTCGGTAGAGAAATGGGCATCGTTGTCAAGTCCTCTGGGCGATTCATTTCAGTTGGTAGAGAAACGGGCATCGTTGTCAAGTCCTCTGGGCGATCCATTTCAGTTGGTAGAGAAACGGGAATCGTTGTCAAGTCCTCTGGGCGATCCATTTCAGTTGTTAGAGAAACGGGCATCGTTGTCAAGTCCTCTGGGCGATCCATTTCAGTTGGTAGAGAAACGGGCATCGTTGTCAAGTCCTCTGGGCGATCCATTTCAGTTGGTAGAGAAACGGGCATCGTTGTCAAGTCCTCTGGGCGATCCATTTCAGTTGGTAGAGAAACGGGCATCGTTGTCAAGTCCTCTGGGCGATCCATTTCAGTTGGTAGAGAAACGAGCATCGTTGTCAAGTCCTCTGGGCGATCCATTTCAGTTGGTAGAGAAACGGGCATCGTTGTCAAGTTTTCTGGGCGATCCATTTCAGTTTTTAGAGAAACGAGCATCGTTGTCAAGTCCTCTGGGCGATCCATTTCAGTTGGTAGAGAAACGGGCATCGTTGTCAAGTCCTCTGGGCGATCCATTTCAGTTGGTAGAGAAACGGGCATCGTTGTCAAGTCCTCTGGGCGATCCATTTCAGTTGGTAGAGAAACGGGCATCGTTGTCAAGTCCTCTGGGCGATCCATTTCAGTTGTTAGAGAAACGGGCATCGTTGTCAACTCCTCTGGGCGATCCATTTCAGTTGGTAGAGAAACGGGCATCGTTGTCAAGTCCTCTGGGCGATCCATTTCAGTTGGTAGAGAAACGGGCATCGTTGTCAAGTCCTCTGGGCGATCCATTTCAGTTGGTAGAGAAACGGGCATCGTTGTCAAGTCCTCTGGGCGATCCATTTCAGTTGGTAGAGAAACGGGCATCGTTGTCAAGTCCTCTGGGCGATCCATTTCAGTTGGTAGAGAAACGGGCATCGTTGTCAAGTCCTCTGGGCGATCCATTTCAGTTGGTAGAGAAATGGGCATCGTTGTCAAGTCCTCTGGGCGATCCATTTCAGTTGGTAGAGAAATGGGCATCGTTGTCAAGTCCTCTGGGCGATCCATTTCAGTTGGTAGAGAAACGGGCATCGTTGTCAAGTCCTCTGGGCGATCCATTTCAGTTGGTAGAGAAACGGGCATCGTTGTCAAGTCCTCTGGGCGATCCATTTCAGTTGGTAGAGAAACGGGCATCGTTGTCAAGTCCTCTGGGCGATCCATTTCAGTTGGTAGAGAAACGGGCATCGTTGTCAAGTCCTCTGGGCGATCCATTCACGCTTCTCCAAGTATTCAGTTGGTAGAGAAATGGGCATCGTTGTCAAGTCCTCTGGGCGATCCATTTAAGTTGGTAGAGAAACGGGCATCGTTGTCAAGTTTTCTGGGCGATCCATTTCAGTTGGTAGAGAAACGGGCATCGTTGTCAAGTCCTCTGGGCGATCCATTCCCGCTTCTCCAAGTATTCAGTTGGTAGAGAAATGGGCATCGTTGTCAAGTCCTCTGGGCGATCCATTTCAGTTGGTAGAGAAACGGGCATCGTTGTCAAGTCCTCTGGGCGATCCATTCACGCTTCTCCAAGTATTCAGTTGGTAGAGAAACGGGTATCGTTGTCAAGTCCTCTGGGCGATCCATTTCAGTTGGTAGAGAAACGAGCATCGTTGTCAAGTCCTGTGGGCGATCCATTCACGCTTCTCCAAGTATTCAGTTGGTAGAGTAATGGGCATCGTTGTCAAGTCCTCTGGGCGATCCATTTCAGTTGGTAGAGAAACGGGCATCGTTGTCAAGTCCTCTGGGCGATCCATTTCAGTTGGTAGAGAAACGGGCATCGTTGTCAAGTCCTCTGGGCGATCCATTTCAGTTGTTAGAGAAACGGGCATCGTTGTCAACTCCTCTGGGCGATCCATTTCAGTTGGTAGAGAAACGGGCATCGTTGTCAAGTCCTCTGGGCGATCCATTTCAGTTGGTAGAGAAACGGGCATCGTTGTCAAGTCCTCTGGGCGATCCATTTCAGTTGGTAGAGAAACGGGCATCGTTGTCAAGTCCTCTGGGCGATCCATTTCAGTTGGTAGAGAAACGGGCATCGTTGTCAAGTCCTCTGGGCGATCCATTTCAGTTGGTAGAGAAACGGGCATCGTTGTCAAGTCCTCTGGGCGATCCATTTCAGTTGGTAGAGAAATGGGCATCGTTGTCAAGTCCTCTGGGCGATCCATTTCAGTTGGTAGAGAAATGGGCATCGTTGTCAAGTCCTCTGGGCGATCCATTTCAGTTGGTAGAGAAACGGGCATCGTTGTCAAGTCCTCTGGGCGATCCATTTCAGTTGGTAGAGAAACGGGCATCGTTGTCAAGTCCTCTGGGCGATCCATTTCAGTTGGTAGAGAAACGGGCATCGTTGTCAAGTCCTCTGGGCGATCCATTTCAGTTGGTAGAGAAACGGGCATCGTTGTCAAGTCCTCTGGGCGATCCATTTCAGTTGGTAGAGAAACGGGCATCGTTGTCAAGTCCTCTGGGCGATCCATTTCAGTTGGTAGAGAAACGGGCATCGTTGTCAAGTCCTCTGGGCGATCCATTTCAGTTGGTAGAGAAATGGGCATCGTTGTCAAGTCCTCTGGGCGATCCATTTCAGTTGGTAGAGAAATGGGCATCGTTGTCAAGTCCTCTGGGCGATCCATTTCAGTTGGTAGAGAAACGGGCATCGTTGTCAAGTCCTCTGGGCGATCCATTTCAGTTGGTAGAGAAACGGGCATCGTTGTCAAGTCCTCTGGGCGATCCATTTCAGTTGGTAGAGAAACGGGCATCGTTGTCAAGTCCTCTGGGCGATCCATTTCAGTTGGTAGAGAAACGGGCATCGTTGTCAAGTCCTCTGGGCGATCCATTCACGCTTCTCCAAGTATTCAGTTGGTAGAGAAATGGGCATCGTTGTCAAGTCCTCTGGGCGATCCATTTAAGTTGGTAGAGAAACGGGCATCGTTGTCAAGTTTTCTGGGCGATCCATTTCAGTTGGTAGAGAAACGGGCATCGTTGTCAAGTCCTCTGGGCGATCCATTCCCGCTTCTCCAAGTATTCAGTTGGTAGAGAAATGGGCATCGTTGTCAAGTCCTCTGGGCGATCCATTTCAGTTGGTAGAGAAACGGGCATCGTTGTCAAGTCCTCTGGGCGATCCATTCACGCTTCTCCAAGTATTCAGTTGGTAGAGAAACGGGTATCGTTGTCAAGTCCTCTGGGCGATCCATTTCAGTTGGTAGAGAAACGAGCATCGTTGTCAAGTCCTGTGGGCGATCCATTCACGCTTCTCCAAGTATTCAGTTGGTAGAGTAATGGGCATCGTTGTCAAGTCCTCTGGGCGATCCATTTCAGTTGGTAGAGAAACGGGCATCGTTGTCAAGTCCTCTGGGCGATCCATTTCAGTTGGTAGAGAAACGGGCATCGTTGTCAAGTCCTCTGGGCGATCCATTTCAGTTGTTAGAGAAACGGGCATCGTTGTCAACTCCTCTGGGCGATCCATTTCAGTTGGTAGAGAAACGGGCATCGTTGTCAAGTCCTCTGGGCGATCCATTTCAGTTGGTAGAGAAACGGGCATCGTTGTCAAGTCCTCTGGGCGATCCATTTCAGTTGGTAGAGAAACGGGCATCGTTGTCAAGTCCTCTGGGCGATCCATTTCAGTTGGTAGAGAAACGGGCATCGTTGTCAAGTCCTCTGGGCGATCCATTTCAGTTGGTAGAGAAACGGGCATCGTTGTCAAGTCCTCTGGGCGATCCATTTCAGTTGGTAGAGAAATGGGCATCGTTGTCAAGTCCTCTGGGCGATCCATTTCAGTTGGTAGAGAAATGGGCATCGTTGTCAAGTCCTCTGGGCGATCCATTTCAGTTGGTAGAGAAACGGGCATCGTTGTCAAGTCCTCTGGGCGATCCATTTCAGTTGGTAGAGAAACGGGCATCGTTGTCAAGTCCTCTGGGCGATCCATTTCAGTTGGTAGAGAAACGGGCATCGTTGTCAAGTCCTCTGGGCGATCCATTTCAGTTGGTAGAGAAACGGGCATCGTTGTCAAGTCCTCTGGGCGATCCATTCACGCTTCTCCAAGTATTCAGTTGGTAGAGAAATGGGCATCGTTGTCAAGTCCTCTGGGCGATCCATTTAAGTTGGTAGAGAAACGGGCATCGTTGTCAAGTTTTCTGGGCGATCCATTTCAGTTGGTAGAGAAACGGGCATCGTTGTCAAGTCCTCTGGGCGATCCATTCCCGCTTCTCCAAGTATTCAGTTGGTAGAGAAATGGGCATCGTTGTCAAGTCCTCTGGGCGATCCATTTCAGTTGGTAGAGAAACGGGCATCGTTGTCAAGTCCTCTGGGCGATCCATTCACGCTTCTCCAAGTATTCAGTTGGTAGAGAAACGGGTATCGTTGTCAAGTCCTCTGGGCGATCCATTTCAGTTGGTAGAGAAACGAGCATCGTTGTCAAGTCCTGTGGGCGATCCATTCACGCTTCTCCAAGTATTCAGTTGGTAGAGTAATGGGCATCGTTGTCAAGTCCTCTGGGCGATCCATTTCAGTTGGTAGAGAAACGGGCATAGTTGTCAAGCCCTCTGGGCGATCCATTCACGCTTCTTCAAGTATTCAGTTGGTAGAGAAATGGGCATCGTTGTCAAGTCCTCTGGGCGATCCATTTCAGTTGGTAGAGAAACGGGCATCGTTGTCAAATCCTCTGGGCGATCCATTCACGCTTCTCCAAGTATTCAGTTGGTAGAGAAACGGGCATCGTTGTCAAGTCCTCTGGGCGATCCATTTCAGTTGGTAGAGAAACGAGCATCGTTGTCAAGTCCTGTGGGCGATCCATTCACGCTTCTCCAAGTATTCAGTTGGTAGAGAAATGGGCATCGTTGTCAAGTCCTCTGGGCGATCCATTTCAGTTGGTAGAGAAACGGGCATAGTTGTCAAGTCCTCTGGGCTATCCATTCACGCTTCTCCAAGTGTTCAGTCGGTAGAGAAATGGGCATCGTTGTCAAGTCCTCTGGGCGATTCATTTCAGTTGGTAGAGAAACGGGCATCGTTGTCAAGTCCTCTGGGCGATCCATTTCAGTTGGTAGAGAAACGGGAATCGTTGTCAAGTCCTCTGGGCGATCCATTCACGCTTCTCCAAGTATTCAGTTGGTAGAGAAATGGGCATCGTTGTCAAGTCCTCTGGGCGATCCATTTCAGTTGGTAGAGAAACGGGCTTCGTTGTCAAGTCCTCTGGGCGATCCATTCACGCTTCTCCAAGTATTCAGTTGGTAGAGAAACGGGTATCGTTGTCAAGTCCTCTGGGCGATCCATTTCAGTTGGTAGAGAAACGAGCATCGTTGTCAAGTCCTGTGGGCGATCCATTCACGCTTCTCCAAGTATTCAGTTGGTAGAGTAATGGGCATCGTTGTCAAGTCCTCTGGGCGATCCATTTCAGTTGGTAGAGAAACGGGCATAGTTGTCAAGCCCTCTGGGCGATCCATTCACGCTTCTCCAAGTATTCAGTTGGTAGAGAAATGGGCATCGTTGTCAAGTCCTCTGGGCGATCCATTTCAGTTGGTAGAGAAACGGGCATCGTTGTCAAGTCCTCTGGGCGATCCATTCACGCTTCTCCAAGTATTCAGTTGGTAGAGAAACGGGCATCGTTGTCAAGTCCTCTGGGCGATCCATTTCAGTTGGTAGAGAAACGAGCATCGTTGTCAAGTCCTGTGGGCGATCCATTCACGCTTCTCCAAGTATTCAGTTGGAAGAGAAATGGGCATCGTTGTCAAGTCCTCTGGGCGATCCATTTAAGTTGGTAGAGAAACGGGCATAGTTGTCAAGTCCTCTGGGCTATCCATTCACGCTTCTCCAAGTGTTCAGTCGGTAGAGAAATGGGCATCGTTTTCAAGTCCTCTGGGCGATTCATTTCAGTTGGTAGAGAAACGGGCATCGTTGTCAAGTCCTCTGGGCGATCCATTTCAGTTGGTAGAGAAACGGGAATCGTTGTCAAGTCCTCTGGGCGATCCATTCACGCTTCTCCAAGTATTCAGTTGGTAGAGAAACGGGCATCGTTGTCAAGTCCATAGGTTATCACGGGATACAAGAAACCTCCCGGCTCCCCGCCCAGGAAGGAAGTTTTTTTCTCACGTTCATAAGCTTTAATCCCTATAGCAGTCTATTTACCATTTCATTTAAGTTGGAGAAGTTATGGTCAGAAACTCAATTGAGGAATGACTTTCAATAACACTCCGCTGTAAACTTCAATTTGTTTCATTACTCAAGTTTAAATCTAAAAAAATACAATAAGAAATCGAATTTGTACACAAACCTCGCCCGGCCCCCCGCCCGCGAATTTTTTTGACAAATTTAGGTAACCTATGGTCAAGTCCTCTGGGCGATTCATTTCATTTGGTAAAGAAACGGACATCGTTGTCAAGTCCTGTGGGCGATCCATTCACGCTTCTCCAAGTATTCAGTTGGTAGAGAAATGGGCATCGTTGTCAAGTCCTCTGGGCGATCCATTTCAGTTGGTAGAGAAACGGGCATAGTTGTCAAGTCCTCTGGGCTATCCATTCACGCTTCTCCAAGTGTTCAGTCGGTAGAGAAATGGGCATCGTTGTCAAGTCCTCTGGGCGATTCATTTCAGTTGGTAGAGAAACGGGCATCGTTGTCAAGTCCTCTGGGCGATCCATTTCAGTTGGTAGAGAAACGGGAATCGTTGTCAAGTCCTCTGGGCGATCCATTCACGCTTCTCCAAGTATTCAGTTGGTAGAGAAATGGGCATCGTTGTCAAGTCCTCTGGGCGATCCATTTCAGTTGGTAGAGAAACGGGCTTCGTTGTCAAGTCCTCTGGGCGATCCATTCACGCTTCTCCAAGTATTCAGTTGGTAGAGAAACGGGTATCGTTGTCAAGTCCTCTGGGCGATCCATTTCAGTTGGTAGAGAAACGGGCATAGTTGTCAAGTCCTCTGGGCTATCCATTCACGCTTCTCCAAGTGTTCAGTCGGTAGAGAAATGGGCATCGTTTTCAAGTCCTCTGGGCGATTCATTTCAGTTGGTAGAGAAACGGGCATCGTTGTCAAGTCCTCTGGGCGATCCATTTCAGTTGGTAGAGAAACGGGAATCGTTGTCAAGTCCTCTGGGCGATCCATTCACGCTTCTCCAAGTATTCAGTTGGTAGAGAAACGGGCATCGTTGTCAAGTCCTCTGGGCGATTCATTTCATTTGGTAAAGAAACGGACATCGTTGTCAAGTCCTGTGGGCGATCCATTCACGCTTCTCCAAGTATTCAGTTGGTAGAGAAATGGGCATCGTTGTCAAGTCCTCTGGGCGATCCATTTCAGTTGGTAGAGAAACGGGCATAGTTGTCAAGTCCTCTGGGCTATCCATTCACGCTTCTCCAAGTGTTCAGTCGGTAGAGAAATGGGCATCGTTGTCAAGTCCTCTGGGCGATTCATTTCAGTTGGTAGAGAAACGGGCATCGTTGTCAAGTCCTCTGGGCGATCCATTTCAGTTGGTAGAGAAACGGGAATCGTTGTCAAGTCCTCTGGGCGATCCATTCACGCTTCTCCAAGTATTCAGTTGGTAGAGAAATGGGCATCGTTGTCAAGTCCTCTGGGCGATCCATTTCAGTTGGTAGAGAAACGGGCTTCGTTGTCAAGTCCTCTGGGCGATCCATTCACGCTTCTCCAAGTATTCAGTTGGTAGAGAAACGGGTATCGTTGTCAAGTCCTCTGGGCGATCCATTTCAGTTGGTAGAGAAACGAGCATCGTTGTCAAGTCCTGTGGGCGATCCATTCACGCTTCTCCAAGTATTCAGTTGGTAGAGTAATGGGCATCGTTGTCAAGTCCTCTGGGCGATCCATTTCAGTTGGTAGAGAAACGGGCATAGTTGTCAAGCCCTCTGGGCGATCCATTCACGCTTCTCCAAGTATTCAGTTGGTAGAGAAATGGGCATCGTTGTCAAGTCCTCTGGGCGATCCATTTCAGTTGGTAGAGAAACGGGCATCGTTGTCAAGTCCTCTGGGCGATCCATTCACGCTTCTCCAAGTATTCAGTTGGTAGAGAAACGGGCATTGTTGTCAAGTCCTCTGGGCGATCCATTTCAGTTGGTAGAGAAACGAGCATCGTTGTCAAGTCCTGTGGGCGATCCATTCACGCTTCTCCAAGTATTCAGTTGGAAGAGAAATGGGCATCGTTGTCAAGTCCTCTGGGCGATCCATTTAAGTTGGTAGAGAAACGGGCATAGTTGTCAAGTCCTCTGGGCTATCCATTCACGCTTCTCCAAGTGTTCAGTCGGTAGAGAAATGGGCATCGTTTTCAAGTCCTCTGGGCGATTCATTTCAGTTGGTAGAGAAACGGGCATCGTTGTCAAGTCCTCTGGGCGATCCATTTCAGTTGGTAGAGAAACGGGAATCGTTGTCAAGTCCTCTGGGCGATCCATTCACGCTTCTCCAAGTATTCAGTTGGTAGAGAAACGGGCATCGTTGTCAAGTCCTCTGGGCGATTCATTTCATTTGGTAAAGAAACGGACATCGTTGTGAAGTCCTCTGGGCGAATCATTTCAGTTGGTAGAGAAACGGGCATCGTTGTCAAGGCCTCTGGGCGATCCATTCACACTTCTCCAAGTATTCAGTTGGTAGAGAAACGGGCATCGTTGTCAAGTCCTCTGGGCGATCCATTTCAGTTGGTAGAGAAACGGGCATCGTTGTCAAGTCCTCTGGGCGATCCATTTCAGTTGGTAGAGAAACGAGCATCGTTGTCAAGTCCTGTGGGCGATCCATTCACGCTTCTCCAAGTATTCAGTTGGTAGAGAAACGGGCATAGTTGTCAAGTCCTCTGGGCTATCCATTCACGCTTCTCCAAGTGTTCAGTCGGTAGAGAAATGGGCATCGTTGTCAAGTCCTCTGGGCGATTCATTTCAGTTGGTAGAGAAACGGGCATCGTTGTCAAGTCCTCTGGGCGATCCATTTCAGTTGGTAGAGAAACGGGAATCGTTGTCAAGTCCTCTGGGCGATCCATTCACGCTTCTCCAAGTATTCAGTTGGTAGAGAAATGGGCATCGTTGTCAAGTCCTCTGGGCGATCCATTTCAGTTGGTAGAGAAACGGGCTTCGTTGTCAAGTCATCTGGGCGATCCATTCACGCTTCTCCAAGTATTCAGTTGGTAGAGAAAAGGGTATCGTTGTCAAGTCCTCTGGGCGATCCATTTCAGTTGGTAGAGAAACGAGCATCGTTGTCAAGTCCTGTGGGCGATCCATTCACGCTTCTCCAAGTATTCAGTTGGTAGAGTAATGGGCATCGTTGTCAAGTCCTCTGGGCGATCCATTTCAGTTGGTAGAGAAACGGGCATAGTTGTCAAGCCCTCTGGGCGATCCATTCACGCTTCTCCAAGTATTCAGTTGGTAGAGAAATGGGCATCGTTGTCAAGTCCTCTGGGCGATCCATTTCAGTTGGTAGAGAAACGGGCATCGTTGTCAAGTCCTCTGGGCGATCCATTCACGCTTCTTTAAGTATTCAGTTGGTAGAGAAACGGGCATCGTTGTCAAGTCCTCTGGGCGATCCATTTCAGTTGGTAGAGAAACGAGCATCGTTGTCAAGTCCTGTGGGCGATCCATTCACGCTTCTCCAAGTATTCAGTTGGTAGAGAAACGGGCATCGTTGTCAAGTCCTCTACGCGATCCATTTCAGTTGGTAGAGAAACGAGCATCGTTGTCAAGTCCTGTGGGCGATCCATTCACGCTTCTCCAAGTATTCAGTTGGTAGAGAAATGGGCATCGTTGTCAAGTCCTCTGGGCGATCCATTTCAGTTGGTAGAGAAACGGGCATAGTTGTCAAGTCCTCTGGGCTATCCATTCACGCTTCTCCAAGTGTTCAGTCGGTAGAGAAATGGGCATCGTTGTCAAGTCCTCTGGGCGATTCATTTCAGTTGGTAGAGAAACGGGCATCGTTGTCAAGTCCTCTGGGCGATCCATTTCAGTTGGTAGAGAAACGGGAATCGTTGTCAAGTCCTCTGGGCGATCCATTCACGCTTCTCCAAGTATTCAGTTGTTAGAGAAATGGGCATCGTTGTCAAGTCCTCTGGGCGATCCATTTCAGTTGGTAGAGAAACGGGCTTCGTTGTCAAGTCCTCTGGGCGATCCATTCACGCTTCTCCAAGTATTCAGTTGGTAGAGAAACGGGTATCGTTGTCAAGTCCTCTGGGCGATCCATTTCAGTTGGTAGAGAAACGAGCATCGTTGTCAAGTCCTGTGGGCGATCCATTCACGCTTCTCCAAGTATTCAGTTGGTAGAGTAATGGGCATCGTTGTCAAGTCCTCTGGGCGATCCATTTCAGTTGGTAGAGAAACGGGCATAGTTGTCAAGCCCTCTGGGCGATCCATTCACGCTTCTCCAAGTATTCAGTTGGTAGAGAAATGGGCATCGTTGTCAAGTCCTCTGGGCGATCCATTTCAGTTGGTAGAGAAACGGGCATCGTTGTCAAGTCCTCTGGGCGATCCATTCACGCTTCTCCAAGTATTCAGTTGGTAGAGAAACGGGCATCGTTGTCAAGTCCTCTGGGCGATCCATTTCAGTTGGTAGAGAAACGAGCATCGTTGTCAAGTCCTGTGGGCGATCCATTCACGCTTCTCCAAGTATTCAGTTGGAAGAGAAATGGGCATCGTTGTCAAGTCCTCTGGGCGATCCATTTAAGTTGGTAGAGAAACGGGCATAGTTGTCAAGTCCTCTGGGCTATCCATTCACGCTTCTCCAAGTGTTCAGTCGGTAGAGAAATGGGCATCGTTTTCAAGTCCTCTGGGCGATTCATTTCAGTTGGTAGAGAAACGGGCATCGTTGTCAAGTCCTCTGGGCGATCCATTTCAGTTGGTAGAGAAACGGGAATCGTTGTCAAGTCCTCTGGGCGATCCATTCACGCTTCTCCAAGTATTCAGTTGGTAGAGAAACGGGCATCGTTGTCAAGTCCTCTGGGCGATTCATTTCATTTGGTAAAGAAACGGACATCGTTGTGAAGTCCTCTGGGCGAATCATTTCAGTTGGTAGAGAAACGGGCATCGTTGTCAAGGCCTCTGGGCGATCCATTCACACTTCTCCAAGTATTCAGTTGGTAGAGAAACGGGCATCGTTGTCAAGTCCTCTGGGCGATCCATTTCAGTTGGTAGAGAAACGGGCATCGTTGTCAAGTCCTCTGGGCGATCCATTTCAGTTGGTAGAGAAACGAGCATCGTTGTCAAGTCCTGTGGGCGATCCATTCACGCTTCTCCAAGTATTCAGTTGGTAGAGAAACGGGCATAGTTGTCAAGTCCTCTGGGCTATCCATTCACGCTTCTCCAAGTGTTCAGTCGGTAGAGAAATGGGCATCGTTGTCAAGTCCTCTGGGCGATTCATTTCAGTTGGTAGAGAAACGGGCATCGTTGTCAAGTCCTCTGGGCGATCCATTTCAGTTGGTAGAGAAACGGGAATCGTTGTCAAGTCCTCTGGGCGATCCATTCACGCTTCTCCAAGTATTCAGTTGGTAGAGAAATGGGCATCGTTGTCAAGTCCTCTGGGCGATCCATTTCAGTTGGTAGAGAAACGGGCTTCGTTGTCAAGTCATCTGGGCGATCCATTCACGCTTCTCCAAGTATTCAGTTGGTAGAGAAAAGGGTATCGTTGTCAAGTCCTCTGGGCGATCCATTTCAGTTGGTAGAGAAACGAGCATCGTTGTCAAGTCCTGTGGGCGATCCATTCACGCTTCTCCAAGTATTCAGTTGGTAGAGTAATGGGCATCGTTGTCAAGTCCTCTGGGCGATCCATTTCAGTTGGTAGAGAAACGGGCATAGTTGTCAAGCCCTCTGGGCGATCCATTCACGCTTCTCCAAGTATTCAGTTGGTAGAGAAATGGGCATCGTTGTCAAGTCCTCTGGGCGATCCATTTCAGTTGGTAGAGAAACGGGCATCGTTGTCAAGTCCTCTGGGCGATCCATTCACGCTTCTTTAAGTATTCAGTTGGTAGAGAAACGGGCATCGTTGTCAAGTCCTCTGGGCGATCCATTTCAGTTGGTAGAGAAACGAGCATCGTTGTCAAGTCCTGTGGGCGATCCATTCACGCTTCTCCATGTATTCAGTTGGTAGAGAAATGGGCATCGTTGTCAAGTCCTCTGGGCGATCCATTTCAGTTGGTAGAGAAACGGGCATAGTTGTCAAGTCCTCTGGGCTATCCATTCACGCTTCTCCAAGTGTTCAGTCGGTAGAGAAATGGGCATCGTTGTCAAGTCCTCTGGGCGATTCATTTCAGTTGGTAGAGAAACGGGCATCGTTGTCAAGTCCTCTGGGCGATCCATTTCAGTTGGTAGAGAAACGGGAATCGTTGTCAAGTCCTCTGGGCGATCCATTCACGCTTCTCCAAGTATTCAGTTGGTAGAGAAACGGGCATCGTTGTCAAGTCCTCTGGGCGATTCATTTCATTTGGTAGAGAAACGGACATCGTTGTCAAGTCCTCTGGGCGATTCATTTCAGTTGGTAGAGAAACGGGCATCGTTGTCAAGGCCTCTGGGCGATCCATTCACACTTCTCCAAGTATTCAGTTGGTAGAGAAACGGGCATCGTTGTCAAGTCCTCTGGGCGATCCATTTCAGTTGGTAGAGAAACGGGCATCGTTGTCAAGTCCTCTGGGCGATCCATTTCAGTTGGTAGAGAAACGAGCATCGTTGTCAAGTCCTGTGGGCGATCCATTCACGCTTCTCCAAGTATTCAGTTGGTAGAGAAATGGGCATCGTTGTCAAGTCCTCTGGGCGATCCATTTCAGTTGGTAGAGAAACGGGCATAGTTGTCAAGTCCTCTGGGCTATCCATTCACGCTTCTCCAAGTGTTCAGTCGGTAGAGAAATGGGCATCGTTGTCAAGTCCTCTGGGCGATTCATTTCAGTTGGTAGAGAAACGGGCATCGTTGTCAAGTCCTCTGGGCGATCCATTTCAGTTGGTAGAGAAACGGGAATCGTTGTCAAGTCCTCTGGGCGATCCATTCACGCTTCTCCAAGTATTCAGTTGGTAGAGAAATAGGCATCGTTGTCAAGTCCTCTGGGCGATCCATTTCAGTTGGTAGAGAAACGGGCATCGTTGTCAAGTCCTCTGGGCGATCCATTCACGCTTCTCCAAGTATTCAGTTGGTAGAGAAACGGGTATCGTTGTCAAGTCCTCTGGGCGATCCATTTCAGTTGGTAGAGAAACGAGCATCGTTGTCAAGTCCTGTGGGCGATCCATTCACGCTTCTCCAAGTATTCAGTTGGTAGAGTAATGGGCATCGTTGTCAAGTCCTCTGGGCGATCCATTTCAGTTGGTAGAGAAACGGGCATAGTTGTCAAGCCCTCTGGGCGATCCATTCACGCTTCTCCAAGTATTCAGTTGGTAGAGAAATGGGCATCGTTGTCAAGTCCTCTGGGCGATCCATTCCAGTTGGTAGAGAAACGGGCATCGTTGTCAAGTCCTCTGGGCGATCCATTCACGCTTCTCCAAGTATTCAGTTGGTAGAGAAACGGGCATCGTTGTCAAGTCCTCTGGGCGATCCATTTCAGTTGGTAGAGAAACGAGCATCGTTGTCAAGTCCTGTGGGCGATCCATTCACGCTTCTCCAAGTATTCAGTTGGTAGAGAAATGGGCATCGTTGTCAAGTCCTCTGGGCGATCCATTTCAGTTGGTAGAGAAACGGGCATAGTTGTCAAGTCCTCTGGGCTATCCATTCACGCTTCTCCAAGTGTTCAGTCGGTAGAGAAATGGGCATCGTTGTCAAGTCCTCTGGGCGATTCATTTCAGTTGGTAGAGAAACGGGCATCGTTGTCAAGTCCTCTGGGCGATCCATTTCAGTTGGTAGAGAAACGGGAATCGTTGTCAAGTCCTCTGGGCGATCCATTCACGCTTCTCCAAGTATTCAGTTGGTAGAGAAACGGGCATCGTTGTCAAGTCCTCTGGGCGATTCATTTCATTTGGTAGAGAAACGGACATCGTTGTCAAGTCCTCTGGGCGATTCATTTCAGTTGGTAGAGAAACGGGCATCGTTGTCAAGGCCTCTGGGCGATCCATTCACACTTCTCCAAGTATTCAGTTGGTAGAGAAACGGGCATCGTTGTCAAGTCCTCTGGGCGATCCATTTCATTTGGTAGAGAAACGGACATCGTTGTCAAGTCCTCTGGGCGATTCATTTCAGTTGGTAGAGAAACGGGCATCGTTGTCAAGGCCTCTGGGCGATCCATTCACACTTCTCCAAGTATTCAGTTGGTAGAGAAACGGGCATCGTTGTCAAGTCCTCTGGGCGATCCATTTCAGTTGGTAGAGAAACGGGCATCGTTGTCAAGTCCTCTGGGCGATCCATTCACGCTTCTCCAAGTATTCAGGTTAGTTTTTGGAGTTTGTGATGACTAGAACATCGGTTTCAAAAATAGTTTTTTGTTTTAGAATGATAGAGAGCGAGACGATAAAGAGAAGGCGAAAAATATAGAATGATAAAAATGAAAAAAAAAGTCATTAGAAACTGAAAAGAACAAAGCTTAAGCCTTAGAGATGAATAGGACGAGAGGCTATGTATTCGTATACATTTGTGGAGAGCAATACAACAGGATTTCTCCGCCATTAAGTCACCTCAATTGAGCAGAGCGAGTCAGCAAAGAATGGGAGATATGAAGTACAGCAGGCAGATACACACAATTGAGTACCTACGGAAGAAGGCTAACTGTGGAGGTACATGTGAAGGAAACTCGAGAGTTTCAGGGAATGGGTACTGCAGAAGAATAGTGGGAGGAACGCGAGAAGATGGACTATAGAGAATGGAATCGACGAGCAGAGACTTTATGAAATCAGCATGCTGAGACAGCAGTACAGGTTCCGATTCGATCCGATTTTTTGGCCGGTTGTGTCGAAATGACACTGCTATCTGAACATCTGACCACGTGGATCAGATGTGAACAAGTTGACAACCATGCTTGACATACAAAAACAATCATTTAATATGAAACTATCGAAGAATAAGTTTGATGATCTCTCATATCCCTTCTACGCTCATATCCCTTCCTACGCTCATATCCCTTCCTACGCTCATATCCCTTCCTACGCTCATATCCCTTCCTACGCTGTTGTTGTTGTTGCCGGATGTAGCCGGCTTCGAAGAACGTCTGTGTACTTCGTTTCTTGTTCTTCTTTTTTTTTTTTTTATATCTTCAAGAACGCTGCGACATCCAGCGGCTTGGTCCAGAGGTCGATTGGAGACAGCGCGGTCGGGTGGCATGGGCAGTTGAAGAGATGCGCAACGTCGTGAGGTCCGGAAGAGCAATCGGGACACACGTCGGGGATGGATTCGTCAATGCGGTGGAGGTAGTTGTTGATGAATCTGCTGAATCCCGAGCGGAGCTGGCTGAGCGTGCATCTAGTCTTGCGGGGTAACTCCTTCTCTTCTTCCTGGATAAGGGGCGGAGGTCTGCCTCCCAGGATGACGGCACCCTTCAACGATTGGAGTTCGTTCGAGACCATCATCGAGTGTACGGTGTTTGCGACTGATTTCCCATTGTTCGGATCCTTTGACATCTGTTTCGCGGCTTCGACAGTCTTCTTGCAGCTCAACACGAGGTTGTTCTTCATTGCGCGAGGGGGCGCCGGGCAGTCGAGGAGGCCGTGGTGGATGTGTTCTGGGTCCAACGATCTCGCGAGGTACTGCGCGGCGAGCATGTTCAGATGGGATTTGGTGCGCATGACCTTTGATTCGCGATGAATATGGTCAGTGTCGGCCATTTGATGATTCCCTGTCACGACGCGGAGTCCGGAGTTCTGAGAACGTTGGATTTTGGCGTGAGCGGAGTCCGAGAGGAAGGTGGACCAGGCGGGTGCGGCGTAGTTGCAGATCGCTTGCGAGATGGCTTTGAACGTGAGGCGGAGGGTTTCTTTTTGGTTGCCCTAGGTGCTTCCGGCTAAGGCTTTCAGTACGTTATTGCGCTGCGACATCCGTCTCGCGATGTCTTTGGCATGATGGCTGAATGTGAACATCGAGTCGTACGTGACGCCGAGTAGCTTGGCCTGGTTGACGGTGGGGACGGGTGATCCGCAGATTGATATGTCCAGAGTAGACTTGAATTCACGACTGAACGGGGTGAAAAGCATGAGCTGGCTCTTGGTCGGGGAAATGATGAGTGACCGTTCTTTGAGGAAGGTTTCAATTTTCGTGATGGCCCTGCGTAGATTTTCGGAGGCGACGTTGATGTCGGGATCTGACGCCCAGATCGTGATGTCATCAGCATACGAGATGACGTTCGTGTGGGCATCGTCTGTGGGAAGATCGCGGAGGTAAAGGTTGAAAAGCGTGGGCGAGAGGGCGCTGCCTTGTGGGACTCCGTTTCTGAAGAGTGTGGAACTTGATACCGAGTCGCGGAAGCTTGTGCGTCCTGTTCTTCCTCTAAGGTAAGAGGCGAGCCATTTTTTAATGTAGTTCGGCGCGGTTGTTGTCTCAATGAGGTCGATGAGCTTGACGATGTCGATACTTTCGAATGCCTTGGACATATCAATTGCCATGAGGACCGTTCGACTAGCGGGACGTTTCTGGTTAAAACCGTCTGCGATGCTCTTCGAGAGAGTTACGAGGGCCGAGGTTGTAGAGCGTCTTGCCGTGAAGCCATGTTGGTGGTCTGCCGGGGGAATGTGCCTCTGTAGGGAGCCGAGTAATAGCCGTTCAATCACTTTGGCGACGGGCGAGAGTAGAGATATCGGACGGTAGCTGGAGCCTTCGGATGCTGGTTTGCCTGCTTTCAGGAGGGGTAGTATGATCGACGATTTCCATATCATGGGGATCCTGCCTGTGCGTAGGGAGCTGTTGATCAGGGAAGTCAGGGCGCTGATTCCTTTCGGACCTAAATGATAGAGAATTATAGGAGCGATGCCATCTGGACCAAGCGCGGTGGACTTCTTCGTGGATCTGATGGCGGCTGCTACGTCTGTGGTAGTGAAGTCCTCGAAGTCATCTGCGGACAGGCGGTGTATTTTCCTCATAGTCTTCCTGTTTTCCTTTGAAGTTGTATACTGGACTGGACAAGTGTAGGCTTTGTTGAAGCGGTTCGCGATATCGGAGGCGGTCGTGATCGTCTCATTTCTGAAGGATATGGCGCAGTTCGGCGGTGGTCTTCCTTTGTTGTTGAGGATTTTGATGGTCTTCCAGAGCTTGTTGACATCTTTCTTTGGATCGAAGGACTCCATCAGTGCGTGCCAGATATCCCGTTTGTTTTTGTCGGTAGCTCTCCTTATGTTCGTGTTGAGATCGTTCAAAAGGTCGCTTGTCGGATTCGATTCTCTGAGTGTGTCGCGATGATGCATCCATTCTCGTATCTCTGTCGTTAGGGCGACTTCTCTCTTCTTGATCCGGCCGCGTGGGATAGTTTTTGCTGCAGCTGATACGAGTATTCTTCGGAAGAGAGGTTCTGCTTGAAGATTGGGAAGAGGATTTTTGGACAGGCTTTCTTCGACGTGTTGCTGGAACGCTTCCCAGTCCGCTTTCCGGTAATTTGTGAAGGTTGCGTCTCTGTGAGTGTGGTTGAAATTGCTGCCTTCTAGTTCGATGATTATCGGAAGATGATCGGAGCTGCCTTCAGTGATAGTTTTCCATGACGCTTTTTGAAGGAGATCCTGAGAGCAGATGGAAATGTCTGGCGAGGAAGGGCGACCGTTTGAGGGAACTCGTGTGGGCATGTCGCGGTTGAGAGTGGCGTGTTCCGAGTCGTCAATAGCACTGGAGATGACGTTTCCTCTGTTGTCTGTCGAGTGAGAGTACCAGCTGGAGTCGTGGGCGTTAAGGTCGCCTAGTATGATGGAATTCTCGCGGTTGCGTAGAAGGGGGGATAGATCCGGTTGGTAGCCTGTGTTGCAGGAGGTCATCGGAGGAATGTAGACATTAGTGATGTCCAGAGAGAGGCCGTTGTTGTCCGAGATGCGAACAGTCAGTGATTCCAGGTGAGGATCTGTGGTAGACGGGACGACGGAGTAGATTAAAGAATGGGTGATGCCTGTGAGTAGGCCGCCACCTGTGTCGGTTCCGCGGTCTTTTCTAGCAATGGAGTATCCGGGGAATGAAGGAGTTTTAGCGCGATCCGTCAGCTTCGTTTCTTGTATTAGGAATATGTCGATCTTCAGGCGAGTTAGGAGGTCGAGGATCTCTGTTGTCTTGCCATTTATCCCATTACAATTGTATTGTAGCAGTCTCAGGTTCTTGTTGCCTTTGCGTCTGTTTCGAGCGATTGGAGCGAAAGCTGCGTCTGCAGATGGCGAGGGTGTGTCTTGGCGGGTCTGACATGGAGGGCATCGGTAGGTTGCAGGGACGTAGTCCTTGAGCGATGGAATACCGCTGCACTTCGCTTTGATGTGTGTCCATTCGGAGCAGAGAGAGCACTGGATGCAGTTCGTGTTCGCTGTCTTTCGGCAAGTAGAGCAGAGCCAGGTGGTGGGAGGTCCTGGGTTGCGTTCGATGTCTCCGGCTTGTAGAAGTAGAGATTGAGACAGACTGGCCGGGTCAGTCTGCCTCACATTGCAAAAAACGGAAGAATTGTGTGCTCCGGAGGGAGCGTGTCTTCGTGTCTTCGGAGCTGGTCTGCTTCCGGAGAAGATTGGTGATGTCCTTTGCAGTCCTGAGACTGACGTGCTGCACCGCGAGTAGGCGGACATCGTTGTAGCACCCTTCCTACGCTCATATCCCTTCCTACGCTCATATCCCTTCCTACGCTCATATCCCTTCCTACGCTCATATCCCTTCCTACGCTAATATCCCTTCCTACGCTCATCCCTTCCTACGCTCATATCCCTTCCTACGCTCATATCCCTTCCTACGCTCATATCCCTTCCTACGCTCATATCCCTTCCTACGCTCATATCCCTTCCTACGCTCATACCCCTTCCTACGCACATATCCCTTCCTACGCACATATCCCTTCCTACGCACATATCCCTTCCTACGCTCATAGGAGTAGGTGACTTATTCCTATCTCCGCGACCGTATTCTGCCAAAAGCGCAAATGACCATATCTCCCCAATCTCTCATTGACATCAACATTCCCTCAGTTCCCCTTCCCTTCGTCAGTTCACTTTTGAAAGATGTCATTCAACAAGCCATCGCCCCCCTACAACAACAAATCGTGGCCCAGGCGCTACAGCTACGAAGTCTGGAAAAAGAACTCTCCCTGATCAACATTTCTCTCTCGCCCGCCTCTCTACGGCCACATATCTACTCAGCTGTAGTAGAATCCACACTAAGAGACAGGGAAATGCTCGAGGAAAGGCCAAGCGAGCGGTACTTCTTCGTCTTCCCGAAAAAGACAATGCTGAAAATACCCAAGCCAGTGACAGAAACACCATCCGCCACCTATTCGTGTGCCTGAAACAAGATAATCTTGTGAAGGCACTCGAAGACGGGGCCATTACTCATCACCGCCATCCCATCGACCGGCCTCGACTCTCTTCTGAAGTAGGACGGCCCATCAAGATTTCATTTGAAAACAGCTCTACACGGAACCAGTTCCTTGCTCTGACCAAAAAGACCAGGAATTGCCTCTTTTCTGGTTCCTCTGCTCGTGCCGATCTCTCCCCTGTCGAACTTCTCGCCGAGCGCGACTGCAAGCGAATCGCTCTCAACCCTCTCCATCCGCCGGTTAAAGTTATCGACTCACACCTTGAACCAGCCTCACCAAACAATCATCATGCCACTCAGTCTTACCGAAAAGTCCCCTATTCCGCAAAACCCCCGACTCAACCTACATACCCTCCCTCTTCAACTTTCTCTGCGACGACTTTCATGCCTAAACCAGCAGCAACTACACGCTCCTCGCCTTCATCATCGTCTCCCAGTGAATCTCCTCCCCATCCAAATGACGAAGCATCGTTCCCCTCGCTGAACTCCACGTCCAAGAAGTCTACAGCAACTCCCTATTCTCCTGCTTCTCAAAGCTCGTCGCCCGTCGCTCATCGCTCGTCGCCCCTGGCTCGTGTCTTGGCTCGTGTCACCAGAAGAGTGGCTACGCACTCAGCTCCACTGCCAACTCTGCCAGCGAATCGAGCCCCCAGAACGAGAGCAGCCAGGGCCACTAAATAGGACAGATTTGGTGTGAGTTCATGTAGCATTACTTGCCTCTCATTCAATGCACGTTCCATTAGGAACAAGTTATACGACTTATATCACGTTCTCCGTTCCTCCTCTCCTGATATAATTTTTTTGTGCGAATCCTGGCTGTCATCATCTGTTCCTGATTCTCTACTTAATGATGGCCTACCCTATCAAGTTTTCAGAGCCGATCGATTAGGCAGTGATAGAGGAGGAGGCTCAGCCCTGCTTATCAATTCACACTTGTCCCCAGCCTTTATTGATTCATTTGCTCATGGTTCCGTTGAATGTGTTGTATCCGATATTCATCCAAACTCTAGATTCTCCTTCCCGTATCCCTCTCTGCGCCTAATATCATGCTATCGCTCTCCCAACTCCCCTTTTGTCAGTGTCCAACCCTTCCTAGACTTTCTCTCTATGCATATATCTCTGTATTTTCCCACTATTATATGTGGAGACCTCAACCTTCCAAGCATTAACTGGCCGAACCTCACGTGTCCATCTAACTGCCCTATCTCTAACTCCTTTCTGCAATTCTTCCTTGATAGGCATATCAGTCAGCTGGTTAAGACACCCACCCGTCGGACTAACATTCTCGACTATGTTCTCTGTACACATGCCTCCCTTATATCCAAATGTGCCACATCCCATCCCTTCTCGACTAGTGACCATCTATCTGTAACGTTCTCTGTCTCTGTGTCCTCCATCATCTCTAATGTTCTCTCCCCTTTACTCCATCCGTTATGGAAGAATGCTAATTGGACAGCCATTAACGAAGCGATCAACTCTGTAGACTGGACCATAACGTTCTCTTCCCTCACGATTGACCAGTGTGTTGAACATATAACCATATTTTTGAAGAATCTTATCTCCCTTCATATTCCGCATTCAAGGCACAAAAAAACCCATCTCCTCTATCCTAAAAAAATCCGCAAGATATACAGCTTTTTACAAAGGAACATTAAACGCTCCTCTAACTCCACAACAACCCTCAAAGCCTGTAAAATGCTTCATCGAGAAATTTTCAAGTTTGAATGCAAACGTGAAGACACATTTGCTTTTCCTAAAAACTTCAAGTCATTTTACCGTATCATCGCGAATCGAACAAAACCTAAAATTACTCCCGCTTCTCTGATAGTTGACAATACTCCCATAACTTGTCCTACGCAATGCGCCAACGTCTTCGCCTCTCTTTTCTCTTCAAATGTGTCTGATCCTGTCACTGGCCCCCTACCCAGACCTACACCCCAAGTCATTATGTCCCCTAGCCACAATGTCTCGCTCTTTGAAGTTCACCGAATAATATCTAAAATGTGCCCAAAAGTGAACTCCTCTCCCGACTTAATACCAAACATACTTATCAAAAACTGCATAAATTCTCTAAGCAATCCTCTCTCAATAATTTTTTTCTAATTCATTTACCCTTGGATACTTTCCCAGTGCTTGGAGATCTGGAATTATCAAACCCATCTTCAAAAAAGGTAAAAGATCAGAGCCCAATAACTATCGTCCCATAACCCTCGTCTCTTCCTTCTCGAAAGTCTTTGAAAAACATATTTTTCACCTTATTTACAATCACCTCGAAAGCAACAACATCCTCAACCCAAATCAGTCTGGTTTTCGCTCCAAACATTCCACTGTTTCTTCCCTTGTACACGCTCACTCAGTCTATCTGTCTCTTTTGTTCAAAAAACAAGCCTTCGACATATGTCTCATTGACTTCACAAATGCTTTTGATACTGTAGATCATAGGGCACTACTCTACAAACTTAGTTCTTGTGGTATAGACTCCTCCCTTCTCCTGCTGATCAAGTCATTTCTCTCTAAAAGGTCTTTCCGCGTCTCTGTTGACGGCTTCGAATCTGCAGATAGAGCAGTGACCACTGGGGTTCCTCAGGGTAGCTGCCTCGGGCCTCTGCTTTTCTCTATTTTCATTAATGACATAGTAGAGCTTCTACCCTCAAATGTTTTTAGCTTTCTGTATGCAGACGATCTCAAAATTTTCTCCCAGTTTTCGTCCTCCCTTCAAAATGCTCTTGACATAATCGCTGAATACGCTCAAACTTGGTCACTCACAATCTCATTCCCTAAATGCTATATTGTTCATTGCGGACCTAACAACCCTGACTTACCCTACACCTTAGAAAACCACACCCTGCCCTCACAATCAATCGTTAAAGACCTTGGTATTCATTTCGAATCTTCTATCTCATTTAACCATCATATTACTACAATGATTCAAAAAGCCAGAACAGCTATTAACATTCTTCTTAGGTCTTTAAAAACCTCCTCCATCCCGGTCTTACTTCGCGCATACAAAACCTACGTTCTACCAATTCTGGAATATGGATGCGAACTCTGGTCACCTGTCTCTGTCGGTCTCATTAACGACATAGAGCGGGTACAAAGAAACTTCACCAGACGCATTCTCGCTAGAGCTGGCCAAATCTCTCAAAATTATTCTGCCCGTCTAAAATTATTAACCCTAACCACCTTGGAGTATAGGCGCACCATACTTGACCTATCTTTCATTCATAAAGCCATCCACAATAACGTTGTGCTTGGAACCACACATCTCTTTGTGATCAGGCCTTCCCCCTACAGCCAAAGAATCTCCCACACTCTCAGACTTATACTGCCCTTCAAAATGCCCGAAGGTCATAATACGTGTGTTTCTCGCCGTATTGATATTTGGAATTCCCTGCCCTCGCCTCTTGTTTCAATGCCATCCTCGTCACAATTTAAAAATGCTCTTATTAGTTTACCAATTGATGTAATTGTACCCTCTTCTAAACTAAGACTCACATAGCATTTGAGTATTTCTCACCAATTATTAATTATGAACTCACACCTTGAACTTCTCGATCAATTGTAATTTAAATGCAAAAATTACGGTTAATGTACATACATATGTATTATCTTATTGCCTCGAACTGAATCACCCTGTGACAGTTATCCATTGTATATCAACCATGTGCGAAGGAATAAAATGAATAAATGATTGAAGAGGAATTCTGAGAGATGTTGGCCTTGCGGAGAGTCTGGATGAAGAAGCGGAGATAGATTCAAGACAGCGAAGGATCGACAAAGGAGAGCAGAGAAAGCTGGCAGATATGAAGAGAGAAGCTCGGTCAGGGTTCTTCCTTGCTATCTGGTGTTGAATGGTCAAGTGATACCGCCTGTTTACGATTCCTCTGGTTAAACCTTCGACGGCTCCGTGGGTCTGTTTCAGCAATCCAATACCGGACCCTTACGGGAAAGACCTCTTACTTTCTCTCTCTCTCCTTTCTCTATCGATAAACTGAATCACTTGCCGCGGGCGGGTTTTTGTTTCAGACACTCCCGTTTTCTCCAAGTTTCTGAGTTTTTTTTTATAGATAGACTACTTTAAATGAAACCCCTGTTTGCTTTTGCTGGAACTGTGTGATATCTGTGCACTGTTGAGAGAAAACTTTGGTAATAGCCCCCTGTTTCAGTCGCTCTCTCTATTTTTTCATCGTACGTCTTCGCTTAATTTTTTATCAATGTCTAGCTCCCTTGCGTTTGTTTTTTCGGGAGCTAGGGAATGAATAGGTCTCAACGATATTTGGCACTAGGAAAATTCAAGAAAGAATTTTCAAACTTTTGAAAATACTATTGACCTAAAAAGGAAACAACTAAACTTTAAAGGAAAAAAACTTGGAGTTTTAAAATTTGTTTCCATTTGAAGGTTCTCCGAGAAAAGCAAGAAAGTTCTGCGAGCTGATCGGCATTTCGATAATATTCTGGAAGAAAAAGAAGAAGAAGAAAATGGTAAGACGAATATTCAAACTTGGCTTCCTTCATCCCATTCTTTTTAAGTGTTTCAAAAACTAGGGTTAATTTAAAATTTGCTGAATTTTTCATCATCTTTTACTGATATATATGAAATTGTCTAAATAAATCATTTTCCAAAGTGAAACATGAGAAAAGGATTTCTGCTATTTTCAAAAATTGCACTTCTACTCTTATAAACCTCTGTAAGAATGTCTGTTGTGGTTGCTGTTTGCCCTCAGGACGTTCTCGCATTTGAGCGGCCCAAGGTTGAATCATTGACTTGATTGCTCTCGATTCTCACATTCTCTTTTTATTTTCATCTTCTTTTTTATATTCTTTTTTGATTTTTTTTTGAATGCATCGAGTCCACGAATAATCTGAACAATATATTGTCTTTTAACAATATATCGACAATATTTTGTCCTACCCAATCCATGTAACAATGTCTAAACATCATGCACAACAGAATCTTCATTTGCCTGATGAACATAATATTCGAGAGTTTTTTCTCCAAATTCGCAGTTTCAGAGAATGAGAAGAATGCAGCGAGAATGGACGTGAAGACGGTGGAATTTCTACTATCTTACAAGGCAAAAGAGGTGAGAAATTGAATCTTCTAGAGGAATCAGAGTATTGCCGCATTTCAATGATGAAGATTCCTATTGGATTCTCTTTTATTGATGAAGAACCCTATTGGCTTTTCTTTTAATGATGAAGACCCCTTTCAATGATGAAGACCCCTATTGGCTTCTCAGGGTTGGATCTAGGATTTCCGTTGAGAAAGTAAAAAATTAACTTAAACGTGGAATGGTGGTTTATTACACGAGATCTGAAAAAGTCATCGCTGAATTGGGCACGAGCCGAAAACAATGAGAAAAATTTTTTTATAAAAAAAGTAGAGACAAGAGATCGGGAGAAAAGGAGAAGAGGAAGAGACGTAAAAGAGAGGGGGAGAGAAAAGCGTGCATGGAGATAATAAGTGCATCGAATGACATACGGGTTCAATGATTTCTACGCCCTCCGTGTGAAAGAATCAGTATGTTTAAGTGACTCTAGGGTCCAAGCCCTGGTGACTTAGGGGGTCAAAAAGGTTGAAGTAAGGAACGTGGAGATGTAAAGAGTCGTTGAAGGTGGAAGGCATCCGAAGCTCCCACCGACTATCGTGTACTTCCACAGAGGCGGTGCGGGTAGCGATAGCATCTGCACTCTATCCACAGTATGCTCTGCTAGATACAGCCAATAGATACCAAGTTGGTTAATCATTCAAAAAATAAAGCTCAGCCGTAAATAGATAATGTGATCATTTCGCTAGGAGTCATGATAATAATGTGATTCTTCCAAACATTTGTTCTTATTTTTATGTGGACATTAAGTTAACATATTTGTTTTGGTAGTAAAATTTGAATTATATTATATGGCTCGGACGATACAGTTCTAAGATGTCCATTTCCTGCTAGAAGTTTTATATCTTTCAACAGGCGAATAAGTTGAGCAGAAAGAGAAGAATAAAGTCGATTTCTTCTTACATTTTTTGAAAAAAAAACTTGTGCAGTGATGTGATAAGAAGAATAAATGATTGGATGTTGGAAGATGTCGAAAGATGTGCATATGTTGTGTTACAGCAAGGCCATGAACTGTATGTACACACTCGTTTAAAGCCTTTTTCTCTCATTCATCCAAATTCCGCCGTTGCTCAGTATCACTCCGGTCAGTTTTATCATAGTGTGACCGTTTAAATTGGATTACTGTACTAACACTAATAAAATTGTGATTCTCAGTTACATTAAAAAATTAATTTACCTAGTTATCTGTATGGAACTTTATGAAATTCAAAATTTAGGGTCAGCCTATGAGCAGGATTACCAATAAGTTTTTTTCCTGCGCTTGCAAGTTCCTTTTATCGTGCCTCACTTTTTTACATAACCATTTTTTCCTTTTCTAGTGAGAACAGAGTATAATGTTATCAGAGTCTCTGGAGAGTGGGAGTGACGGCCCGGATTCTGCATCCACCCTTCATCAACTTACTGTATTCGGCCTTCTTCTCGAGACCACAAAACCCTACATTTGCAATGTGATGCCTATCCCGGCATTGTACTCGCTTCTCTTTGCGAAGAAGGTAAGGTCAAGCAGATACTTCTATTGTGATTGAAATATCTCACCGAAAAAAGCTAGTGCACCTGGCGGGATCGAACCCAGCCATCTTGTATCAAACCGGGAGCGCGCGTTATACATACATTTTAGTTTTTTTTCTTCTGCAGATTGTGTGCGATAGTTGGTTGAAGATGACCGTTGACGATATGATGGAATTTCAATTCGAAAAAGAAGAACATGCTCAACAGGTCACACTTTTTCCTTTTTTTCATTTCAAATTTGCTAAAAAAAATTCTGAAAAAAACTTGTGTTTTATGAAAAGACTTTATGATTATTGCAGGTCTTATGATAATAATTATACTGCAGAAGAGTCCCTCAGAGACGATGATAAACTGATTATTCCAGTTATGAAAGGACATATCTTGCCTTCTCAAATCTCTCTTGTAGTCTTAAAGTATACATCTAAGTCGGTCTAAACAGCAGGCTGCTTCTTCCCGATCGCAGAGAGAGCGGGTTGTCAAGATGCGTAATGATGAGGGAACGGCAGGTCTTTGAGGGAGAGCGAAAGCATGTGATGTAAAAAAGAGAATGCAGATGATCAGAACATTTGTATCACTAGCTTTCTCGGATATTGCATAGATTTGTGCATAGATTTTACATGCACTGCGGGTTAGAAAAACACACTACTAACCAGCTATCATTTGGGTAATTAAGAACTTGTAAAGTATTGAAGATGAAGAAGAAAGACTGGGATAAAGCTTTCGTTGAAATTTGTGTAGAACACGGAGAAACTTGCAGATACTTCGCTACGTGCGAAGAATCCGTCAGGAGGTGAGGTCGGGTGTTAAGAAGAGATTGAAGGGGATGGATTGGGATGCGGCCGAACTCAGGACGACCGTGAGCAAGATGGCCAGGAAGATCATGGACGGCAAGGGGGTTCCCATCAAGTTCGACTTTTTTTAGTCGATTTAAGTGATATATGTATACATGACCATATTTAGTTAATACATTGATGCGTGGGAAGGAAAACACTCATCTCAAAAAGAAAACACTCAAATAAAAGCAGCCGTTCGAAGGGCAAACGATTCAAATCTAGTCATAAAAATGACCAACCTCGTGTGAAGAACATTTATTGAAAAAAACGCAAGAGAGAGAAGTTAGTGAGAAAGAAACAATGAGGGTCGAGAGCTTCGACCTTCTTCGGTTCCAAGTGGAGGAAGACAACCCATTGGGCAAGAAACCAACAACATATATTAAATGAATGTAAAATTTTGAGTGCCTCTCAAGATTCTTTGAACTGGTTAATTCCTGTTGTAGTTAAAGAGAACTGTGTCTAAACCCCCCCCTTTGGGGTAGATAGCTTAGTTGGATGAGTATCGTCGAGGAAGCGAAGGGCCTTGGTTCGGTTTCCCCTCAAGAGTTAGCTTTGGGGTATATAGCTGAGTTGGAACAGTATCGTCGAGGAAGCGAAAGGCGTTGGTTCGGTTCCCCCTGAAGAGCAATCTTTGCGCGATTTCTCAAGAGTTCATGTATTTACTGTTTTTTTTCTCCTTCAAATTTTGATAATTTTGAATGGGCCTATGGGCAGGACCTATGGGCAAGACAACAACAACAATAATTTTGAATACTTTTTAGGATGCGCCGTCTTGTAAGTCCTCCTCGGCTACTAGAAGACGCGGGTTTCTTCCAACCAGATGGAGAGGTAAAAGAAGAAGAAGAGGAAGAGACCGAAGAAGGGCTCGGAGAGGAGATTCCAGAATCACTAATTGGAGAGATGGCTGTAGAGGCTATGGTTGCTTTCGAGACTATCTTATTTGTTCTCATTGGTAATAGTTAGAATAACCGATATCTTGAAAGCTGTGTATTCTCAAACCTGTTCTAATAATGTGAATAATGTTTGAATATGAAAATTTTCAGCTCAATATCGTGCAATGATCTCAATTTTGACCGCGCACCTGATGCGTATTTTTCCTAATCGAAGTTCGGAAGATGTAAACTAAGTCGAGATATTGTTAGTGCTCCCACGTCTATCATTCCCTTCACACCTACTCCACACTAGCAGTGCTTCTGCAAGTATGGTTTTAATAGATTAGTTCCGTGTCTCTAATTAGAAAAATGCTAGATCTGCGTCAAGAACAGAGACAAATAACTGAATGTTAAATGAAAGAGTCTAAAATTCGAAAATAATATGAATTTCGTTGTCAGCTTTACGATCCGAACAAGGTGAATGAAGAAGAAGAGGAAGAGCTGAGAAGAGAAGCGAAGAGGACGAAGAAAAAGGAGAAGACGGAGAGTTACTACGAGATCCTCCTCAGAAAGCAGAAAGAGGCAGAAGAGCGGAAGACTAGGGGGCACGGAGAACCAGCCATCAAGGTGGAGAAACTCGAGCCTGCCTCTGAGGATGAATGATTTTGATTGATAACGATTGATTCACATTGACTAGTATTGATTGGTATTGTTTAATTGATATGGATTGATATAAAACAACTGAAAATGATTCAGTGAAATTGATTGACTGATTGATTTGTCTTGAGTGCTCAATATTAACTGTGTGTTTATCTTTTTTCGCTTGAACGTCTTCATAACTTATACTTTTCTTAAATTTCTGATTCGAGAACCATAATATTGTTGAAGACGGGTTCAGGTAGCAAGCCTTTTTAAAAGCAAGTAAACTGAAGCATTAAAGTGAACGTGTGAGTACGTGTTCTTGCTCCAAACAAGTACTTATGTACAGATGTCTGCATTTGAATAATCAAATCTTGATTTTGAACATGAAAAGGGGTTCCATGACACCTTGCAGAGCGACACTTTGCAGAGCGACTTTCTTGGCCTTTAACAAAGTGTACGCCCTACGGCCTGGCTTTAACAAAGTGTCCACCCTACGGCCTGGCTCAATTAATTAGTATTCTTTTTTCTTTCTCTTTTTTTGTTTTTTCTCTTTCTTTTTTCTTACTTGTTCTCTTTATTTCTTTTTTCTTTCTCTTTATTTTCTTTTCCTTTTTTAAAAAATTATCTTTATAAATTTTGGGGAAAGGAAAGGGGGGAGGGGGGTTTACCTAAGCAGGGAAGGGAGGGGGGCCTAAAGGGGGAAGAGGGCCCTACCTAAGCAAAGGGGGGGTAGGGGCCCTAGGGGGGAGGGTTAGGGGCACTAGGGGGAGGGGGAAGGGGGGCCCTAAGGAGAAAAGTGGGAAGGAGTTTTCATGATTAAAATCTCTTCCTGATAAAAATCTTTGGACCGCTAAAGTAGATTAAAGCCAATTTTTTACTAAGACGAAGCGTTTTTTAATGTAAAAATAATTTTCTGATGTAAAAATAAAAATTTATAAAGATAATTTTTTTAAAAAAGGAAAAGAAAAGTAAGAGAAAAAATAAAAAAAGAGAAAGAAAAAAGAATACTAATTAAATGAGCCAGGCCGTAGGGTGTACACTTTGTTAAAGGCTCTGCAAAGTGTCCGGTGCAAGGTGTCGTGTTACCATGAAAAGGTTTTATGTTATTGATTTCATCTGCAATCGTCTATAAAACTGACGCCGTTCAGAATTGTCCGAAAACGTATGTATTGGGTGTGCATGAATTTTTGAATTTTTTATGTCGTCAACAATAGAATGGACAATTGCTAACATTTACTACAGTGCTGATGATGTTCCTTTCTGTTCGATTATACATCATAGTCCATGCTCTGATTTGTCTTATTGACTTTCGTGATATTGTTTATAATGTTGCATGGAACAATAAATGAAATGAAATGAAAAAACATAGAGGAGCTCAAAGCAGCCATATCTCGTGAATGGGATAGCCTCGATTTCAGCTATCTAAAAAAGCTCTCATCATCACTTGATAATAGAATTTATCAACTCATACTCCGCAAGGGAGCTTCAGTTGACTATTAAGACCAAAAGGTCCGGGCTTGGCATAATGGTAGTGTGTTCGACTATTGTGCGAAGAGTCCCGAACTGAATCGTAGTGATCGAAGAAACAATTTATTTGTCTTTTGCAAAATTTAATCCTTAAATTGACAAAAAATTAATAATGTGAGACTACAAATTCACTACAACATGCATTGTAGTGAATTAAACCGCCTAAAACTGTTCTTGATAGAAAAAAAGCTTTCATAAATACGACCCTACACATGACTCACGTGGAAAATGTCAGCAAGTACACAAATGGAACGTTATTTTATGGAGAACTTTTGAAATTTATACCAAATTTATATTTGAAAACAGCTAAGACAATTTACTTGAGTTATGTCCAAAAACCACAAAAACTCTGAATTTAAATATTAGAGTTCCTGAAAACCTGCTCAACCCCAGTGCAGTAGCGCCGCGTAACCTTTACTTAAGCGTGAGCGAAAAAACGGTGAGTAATAGCTGAAATCAGCTAAGACAATTTACCTGAGTGAACCGAATGAAGGAATCGCGACAGTTCGTTACAAGACACTTTGTTACACGCCATTCACAGATTTTTTTCGCTTAGGCTTATTTAAAATCTATGCTGACGAGGCCGTACGGCTTAAGAAAGAGACCGCATGAAAAAATTTTCCCTTTCTTGACTTTTTGTCGATTCATACAGTACATAAAACACACTAAAAACAAAAGCCCCTGTAACAAAGTGTCGTGTAACAAAGTGTCATGGATCCCCGAATTAAACAACAATATTGTGGCTAATTGTTTCATACGGCCTTGTTCCTAAGCAGTCCAGCCTCGTTAGCACTAATTTTTTTAAGCCTAAGCGAAGAAAAATGAGTAAAAAGAAACCTCAGGTAAATCACGCTCCCCCCCCTCCCCCCAAGTAACAAAGTCCCCGAAACAGATATGTAGGTTGACAAAGACTGGTTTCGATCACAGAAATCCCGGCTAATTTATGTTCTAAAAATTTTTCGAATAGTTTTTCGGGAAAAAAATGTTTCTTTGAAATGAATCTCAATAAAATAATGTGCCCTGATCCGAATTTACTTTGGATATATTCAGTTTAAAGCTCCATGGCGTACAAAGTCCCGGATAGTCTTAAGAAGAGGAGAAGTGAGATGGATCCGGATAGAGGCCGAGAGCAAATGACGGGACAAACTCGAAGGAATCCTTCCGGACTCTCCTATGCAGTCAGCATTTCAGAGCCTTGCTGTCTCGATTTGTTTGATGGCACTTTAGCACTTTAGTCACCCCCCCCCCCCCCCTACCAGAGGTTCCATGGGTCCTACGTCTGACTTATTCACTTTTACAAAAAAATATTTTTACATTTAAAATTATTTTTAGATTAAAGAATGCTTAGGCTCAGGAAAAAGTTTACGCTAACGAGGCCGTACGGTTTAGGCTAACGAGACCGTATCAAAAAATGTCACTCTCATCTAACCCAATTGAACCTCTGGTAGGGGGGGATGATTAAAGTGCAAAAGTGCCTGTTTGATTGGATGGTTTTTGAAAATTTTTAAATTACACATTCTTTAGCGTAAATGATGTTTAAAAAAATCATTTATTGCTCAAACATCCAAAAGCTTTCATGGACTGTTTTTCAACCGTTTCGGTATTCAAATTTCTTTTATATATTCGGGCAAACTTTTTTATCATTAAAAACGCACTCTTTTGTTTTTTATGAACAGAAAAAGCGATTTGAAAACATAAATTTTGTTGTAGAAGAAGTTCTTTGATAGGAGACCGAATGCGTTTGTCGAACTACAGAGAGCACCATGTAATAAAAGAATACGTATCGTTAGTTTCTAAACAAACGGCAAGATCAGTGCATAGCTCGTATGCACGTACAGGCTTGGAACCATTTTCCTGTCATCAGTTTTAAAGAAAATGGAGTTCATGGCATACTATGGTTAATTGAACTGTTCACTACCGAGAAAAAAAACCTATTTTCCTTAATTATTTTTCGCTAAAAAGTGGAAAACGACCCCATAGACTCAACTCATCGTGTGAAGCAAGCCACTTCAACGCTCACCATAGGTAAGCTGTGACAAAGATTTTCTCGAGCGATCGACCTACCTTCCCTCCTTCGAAATGAATGTATCAGAGTTTTCACAACCGAAATTTAAAATTTTTTCATATCTTCACATAATAACGTTTTATTAGTCATGACTCAGCCTCAACCGTTTCATAAAGTGAAACTTTAACCTTCTTAAGCGATCGACCTGGTGAAAAATCAAGAAGTATTTCATTTATGACGCACATTTGAGTTGGAGTAAAACATCAATGGAACGAAGGAGACGAAAATGGAAAAAATATCGTGATTTTAAGGACTTGGACGATCCTAACGGTGCTCCGGAAAGAAGGCCGCAACGCTCCATTTACTCCCTCAGAAGGGGTTTTACCTTGCTTCTTTTTTGGCGAAGTTTTTCAATTGTAAGAATACACATGTTGTAGATTTTGTTGTTACAAAGCATTTTTTTTTTAATATTTTGAACTTGAGTGTATTCTTGCCACAGACTTGAAATTCTCATTCTTTTTTTGAGTTGAAGGAACATGTTCTATCGCATGTTATTGACCGGAATCTAGAAAAAGACCCAAATGTATTCTAATTTGAGCGAAGTACGACTTAGTAAAAAGCTAAAAGTGGTCATCATGTTCTTGTCAAACGTTAAATGAGACCATTAGAAAGGATGTTTGTTAGCGCCGAGTTGGTATAAAGATGTGGTATACTAGGAAAAATCGAAAAGGAAGTAGAGCAGAAGTCGGAAGGGTAGGATAGATTATTGTGGTATTGTTATTATTGATATTATTCTTTTTTATTTTTTATTTTGTTACTAGCATCATAATTTTTACTTGTTTTGTTCACAGATCCGAGAAGAGGAGCTACGAACGCACCGTCGGGGAGAAACACGGGTATTGTATTGTCTACTGGCCGAGACGAGGGTCTTCGAAGAACCTTCGCCACAGATAGTGCTGAGGGACCCTCAAGCAGCGCGCAGCTAGTTCGATTCGCCCCTGGGGGCGTGACGTCAAGGAACCCCTACTCACTGAAGAGATCCACAGCTGCTGTTAAGAATGCGAAAAAGGTTTGAGAAACCTTGCAGAAAAGTGGTAATCGTGGACCAGCTTGAGAGAATATCGTTTAAAGTTCATAGGTCATCTGCACTATCAAAAAACGTAAAAAATGTCTGCTCTTGGGCAGGGGTTAAATGGTTACCGGATCAGCTATGTTGGCGCATACATGTTCGTGCCGAAAATGATCTCCATTCTCTTATCCTTCCGTTCTTTTTCACTTCACATCTACATCCCTTTCTCTTCTCTTCAGCCTTGACCATCCCTTTCCCAACTCGCTCGACGCATACAAACATGCTTTTGACTGGTCTCATTTAACGCCTGCTCTTGGGGGGGGGGAGGAAATAAAGTTCAGAGAGAAAAAAACAGAAGAGAGTTAGTATTTTCAATCCTATCGTTTAAATGGCCCAATTTGTGTTTATTCTGTGTACTTCACCTCTAACTCATAATTAGTTATGACCACCACTTAAAAACACTACTTTTTTCTTCAATTTTTTGCAAATGCAGATTACCTATGTAGCTATTTTCCAAGTTAATGTTTTGATAAATTTGATTCATTTAGTTTTTTCAAAGAAGTAATTCATTGTTACTTATATTGGGTTATAACATAGGTAAAATATGTCTTGATTTTTCAATAGGTCGATCGCTCAAGAAGGTTGAAAGTTTCACTTTCAACTTTACCAAACCGGTTGAGACTGAGAGAATTACCATTTCATCAACATTTTGAAGGTGGTCAGAAGAACATCCTCTTCAGAAAAGTCACTGGAATGGCATTCTCCATACAAATATGTCAGTTGCGATCGATTTTTCAAAAAAGGTCTGAAAATGTATATGAAAAAAGGCCTGAAAATGTGTTTGAAAATCCATTACCTTCGTGGCTGAAATCTACGAAATTCCCCCTTTCATCACTGTCAAGTTGAAGAAGAGAACACAAGAGAACAGGGAAGAATGAAGAACATGGGTGAAATTATTTTGAAAAAAACCTTTTTTCTACCAAAGATGAGAGGAAACACGGTAAATTATGTTTGATATTTCAATAGTTTGATCGCTGTAGTAGGTTAAAAGTCTCACTTTTAGCTTTACGAAACCGGTTGAGGCTGAGTTATGGCTAATTTATGTAGAGGAATGAAGTTTTTTTTCTTCATATTTAGATGTTGTTGTTTTTTGCCCATATGTCCTGTCGAGGGGAGTCCTTTGGGATAGTTTGGTGAGGATCCTTTTGAGTCCAGAGAAATTTTCTCCGTCTACACTCCCACCGCAGTCGGCGATCCTCTTCGCGAGACCCATTCGTTAACCGGAGAAGGGCAAGAGGTTATTTTACTGGCGCATCGACTCGTCATTACAAAGTATGGGGGAGTATCGGCTGATGTTTTATCCGGTGGCATGCCCAGGCCAGTCCGGCATCGCCCTCCTTTGACGAACTATACTATCCAATTTTGGTACGCGACGGGCAAGCCCGCTATCTCCAATGCACTTGTGCAAAGAGACATCCCTCTATCCGCCACCTGAGGACGCGCTCGATACCAGTGAAGATGAACCGGTCCCTTGCGATGGTGTGAAATTGTGGGCTGTAGCACCATCGAAGGCGAGCATATTTAGATGGGGAGACTCTGGTACATTCATTTTGATTGAGGGAGAGGGTCGGTAGGTCGGTCGCCTTGGAAATTTTTTTTGCCAGTTGGCAGCTTACCTGTGAGATGAGATGAAGAAAAACTATTAAGACGACAACGTTCTGTTATTTACGGAGTGAGGTTCCCATTGATTCACTGGACTATGATAAAAATAATCTTCCTCGCGCATGTTCCCGCGTCGCGGCAGGGTACGCGCTCCCCTTGGATGCGGGACAAAACTATCCTGGTAGAACCAGTGGCTGCCTGCTATATCACTGCTAGTGTGAATAGAAGCAGTGGGGAGAGTCAGATTCGTGCATCAGCACAACCAACATTTCTTAACCCCCTCGGTTTGGGTGGATCTGGCCGGGGTGCTAGTCGAACTCGGGACTCTTCGAACAATAGTCGAACATGCTACCATTATGCCACGCCCGGACATGATTGACTGGACTTTGACTTTTTTGAATGGACTATCACACGGAATAGTGATGTGTTTCCGTGGTTCAATGTAATTTTTGGTTGGAGACATGGAGATTCAATTCCCCTCGGTGGACCAGCTTTTTCCGTATAATAGTTCAATGAATTGTTTTCTCAACCAAGCATATATGCTTTTAATTCATGTTTCTAAGCATTTGAAAATGTCTTTTTTTTGAGAAACATGGTATGGTTGGTTCGGTTATCCGCATTTTTACTGTTTCGGATGTGAAGACGAATAGATCAATTAGAACAGTCTTGTTCGGTAATGAGTGAGCGGGAAAATTTATAAAGTTTCCTCAAACTCCTATTACAGCTCATTGAAAGTCATATTATAAGATTCGATAGTGTCGAAAAAAATCATGTGTTTTATTCTATCTATTTAATTTTATTGAACTTCGTTATAAAATTCTTTCACGTTCTAGAGTGCCTTCCCGTCGGGAAACCTCCCTCGACAGTCAAGTCCTCCTCCTCCCGTGACATCAACAGGATTCCCGCCAGGACCCTTCACTCTTGCAGCCGCACTCAAACCATATGGTTTTAACGAAAAACCTTTCCAGCAGCAGTTCGAAGGAGAAGCAAATGTGAAGAGGTTAGCTCACAGGAAAAGAAGGATCAGTTATACGCCGGAGCTGGACTCATCATCGTTTTTGCGCTCATTCGTTTGATACGAGTGCGCCGTTTAGAATAATAAGAGAAGAGTGAGAAGTTTGAATTGAAAGAGCGTAAAGAGGGTAAGTTGGTGACCAGGAGCAAGGGTTAAATGATTACCGGATCAACTATGTTGACGCATACATGTTCGCTCCCAGAATGATCTACATTCTCTTCTCGTTTCGTTCTGTTTCATTTTTTCTCTACTTATCTTTTGCCTTTCCCCATTCCTTTCTCCACTCGCTCGGCGCGTACAAAAATGCCTTAGACCGGTCTCATTTAACACCTGACCAGGAGTCGGGCGGAGACCTTAAGTCATATGACGCAGAACGCGATAGAATGTACCTAGCTCTGCATGAAACTGGGAAACAAATTTTTATGTCATCGATTTCGCTGAAAAATTCAACAAAGGGTATTTCAAGTATGGCGAGAACGATGGTCAACTTCATTTTTTCTGATTTTAGCTCTCCGAAAAGCATGAGAGGATTGAAAAAAGCTTGTTTCGCCGAAAGTACATGAGTTCGTATATTACTATAGGTGGGGTATGTCTAAATATTTCACAATAGAGCTAGGAGTCTAAAAGAGAATCATACTTGCTATCCACTCCTGATTCCAAAATGATAACAAACTTGATTCTAGGACGTCGGGAACCCTGTCAAATAGGTACCTCATTTTCAAAACTAACTTTTGAAAAAAACTTGTTTGGATTTTGAAATAACTCAACGCGTTTTGCGAATTGAAAGGTGAAATTTGGCCAGTATGTTGGAATTTGCTTATATTATATATACCGGCAGATTCAAGTTTTTAAGTTTGATTATCGATCAGTTATGCCAGTTTTCAAAAACCTGAAAACGGTTTTTTAGTCGGAACTCATCATGTTTTGATTTGAGCAAAAAGTGATTAACTACAAAAATTTTAATCGTTGTATGGAGCATAACATGAGAAAAATTCCACAAATGCCCGTCAATTTTGAAGCGAGTTATGGCCACTTCAAAAAAAAAGACCCCGAAACTCTTAAAATCGAATTTTTTCAGAAAATTTTACCATTCATTCTCATCAGCTCAACTAGAAAAATCCGATTATGTAAGAACCTAGAAGATAAACCTAAGTAGTAAAAAAAATCGATTTTAAGAGTTATTATTACGGTTAGTTCAAACCTTGAAAAATGTATTTTAGGACCCCAATGAGGTTTTTTTGTGTTTGAACTAACCGTAATAACTCTTTTCAAAGTAGGTTTATCTTCGAGGTTTTAACTTAATCGGATTTTTCTAGTGAGCTGATGAGAATGAATGAAAATTTTTTTTGAAAAAAGTCGGTTTTAAGGGTTTCGGGGTCTTTTTTTAAAATGGCCATAACTCGCTTCAAAATTGACGGGCATTTGTGGAATTTTTACCATGTCATGCTCCATACAACGATTAACTTTTTTGTTGTTATTCGCTTTTTGCTCAAATCAAAACATGATGAGTTCCGACCAAAAAACCGTTTTCAGGTTTTTTTAAAACTGGCATAACTGATCGATAATCGAACTTTAAAACTTGAATCTGCCGGTAAATATAATTTAAGCAAATTCCAACATACTGGCCAAATTTCATCTCTCAATTCAAAAAACGCGTTGAATTATTTCAAAATCCAAACAAGTTTTTTTTCAAAAGTTAGTTTTGGAAATGAGGTACCTATTTGACAGGGTTCCCGACGTCCTAGAATCAAGTTTGTTATCATTTTGGAATCAAGAGTGGATAGCAAGTATGATGCTCTTGGTTTTAGACTCCTAGCTCTATTGTGAAATCTTTAGACATACCCCCACCTATAGTAATAGTAATATACGAACTCAAAGCGATGTATCTCGAGTTTGCCTAAGTGGATCGATAAATGATGTATACGAAAGTTGTAGCAAAAACTCAGGGCTACCACATACTGACTGGAATCCCCGAAATTTTTCCTTTACTACGAGAAAAATCTTTTTTTTCATCTTTTCATGAAATGTCTGTTTTGATATTTGTTCTCGCGAAAACCGTGAAATATGCTAAAATATGTTATGCTAAAATATGCTAATATGCTAAAAAGCAAACATCTTTATCACCTTTACTATAATAGGTACTCGAAAATACATCATTCGACTACATCGAGTCGGTATTTGGTGGATCTAGCTATCAATCTGACTGACATATGCCTCTTAGAACAGTGCGAAACCCTCATGTACTTTCGGCGAAACAAGCTTTTTTCAATCCTCTCATGCTTTTCGGAGAGCTAAAATCAGGAAAAATAAAGTTGACCATCGTTCTCGCCATACCCTTTGATGAAATCGGGGACATAAAAAATTTCTATTTCCCCACCAGGTCCCACTCTATCGCGTTCCGCGTCATATGTAGTTCACCAGCACTCGTCAAAAATTTCTCAAAAAAACTGCTCAGCCGACCGGGGGGCTTCGAATAATGAGAAGCAAGCGAGAGTTTGAGAGGAATAGAATAATGCAGTGTTTTTATTCACGAAAGCAAAATGAAACATAACAACATCCCTTTTTTTCGAGTTGCGTGAACTTCTTGTTCTAACCTAAAATTTGTACAATTTTTTTAAATCTCTCGCTGCAAGAAAAAGGACATGGCTGCTCATGTTTCTTACGTTATATCTCTCTCACTAATTGTACAAGTCTTAGGTTAGAACAAGACGTTCACGCAATTAAAAAAAAACCGGATGTCATTATGTTTAATTATGTTTTCGCAAAAAAAAACACTGCAAATGAGAATTATTATTTCAAATTCCCCGCTCGGATGACCGGTCATTGTTGAATTTTTGATGATTTCTGGACCAGGGCGTTTCTCACAACCCGCACAATTTTTTTCGAGCGCAGAGATTTTTAAAATTTTCTAAAGTTCGAAGTGTTTTTTTTCGCAATGTGTTATTAAATACCCTGAGGTAAAAATAATAAAAAAATTCCGAGCTATCTGAAGGTTTTCCGGTGTTTTTAAAGAGCATATAGATTTTTTTTCCACCCGCAGTGCGGGTAACAGAAACACCCTGTTTCTGATGAGCTATGCCATAGGTCACCTGCGCTGTTGAAAAATTTGAAAAACGAACGCTCTTTGAGCGATAAATTTAAGCTCTCCGTTTTCTGCCCCTGACCTTCAATTAGCGTTTTTGTTTCGCCAAAGACGATTAACTCCTTTTGAACTATCGCGGGGCGAAAAATTTCTGCGGCGTCCTTGTTAATTATGATTCCAACTCGAGCGGAGTTCTCGAAATGCTGAGTTCTGAGAAATAGGCAATAACTAGAGACATACCAGTTTAACAATCCATGTATTGTATTTTCAGACTAGTTGTTAATCTGGTTTCTCATTTGCTTTTTGAACGTCCTGAGCTCTTGACAAACCTGATTTGCAGTTATTAAAGGATTGATGAGGAAATGTTTTCCAGAATATTCGGAGGCAGTTTCGGTCAGGCATCTCAAAAAGTGGCCAACGCACATCAGGAAGGCGAGTTTTACGAGTATAGTGGAAGCTCTAGGAGCTTTTCTGTTGTTGTTTGCTTATGTGTCTTGTTGAGATGTGTCTTATGTATGTGCCCTTCAATAGTTTGGTGAGTCCGTAGAAAATTTTCCCGTCTACACTCTCACCGCAGTCGGCGATCCTCTTCGCGAGACCCATTCGTTAACCGAAGAACGACAAGAGGCTATTTTACTGGCGCTTTCTTTCTCTCCATTTTTATCTAGGTTTTTAGCGCCGTAAAAAGATTAAAACTCAACTTCAATAACTGTACACTCTGACTAAGTAACATGAATTTATGTTGCCTGCTCTAGAAAAGATCTTAAACGTAAATAGCCGAGAAAATTTTATCGATAATTGAACAAAAAACTGAAAGGCGATTCTTTTAAAACTGCTCATCATATTCAGGTTCGAATACTGTTTCTGCGACTTCAGTCCCTTCTACTGCTCGAACGATTCAACCTATAAACACGGCAGCTTTGCGTAACAAGTGGGTAAACGTATTCAAACTGGGGAATTCTCTGTGAGAAGGTCTCCCGCGCAGTGAAAGACAATGAACAGACGAATGCCCTTGATGAAAAAAACGTTTCTTACATAGACATCCCCCGCCACATATATGGAGACAAGAAGCAGTATATTGATCGGTAGATCAAACTTTCTCATTAATTATAGAGCATTTTCCTTATGATGAGATTCATAGGTTTTAACACTGGGCTGACTTGATATTTGTTAAGAGAGGAAGTGCTGCGGAGCTTGCGAAGTCTCTACGGCAGACACTGTCCAACAGACTTCGATCGATACCAACTCCTGGATGAAAGGGACAAGTTGCTTTGCAGATTGAGAGAGGTTCGCTTATGAATTGCTCGAATGATCTTGAACGTAATATAGTAACTCAGCATTTCAGTGAAGAAAAAAAACATTCTCAAAAATCGCGAATCGAAGCAGTATAGTCTCGCGATAAAAAACTGATCTAGATAGAAGAATCATTTTATCCGCAATACTGAAAGCTACTCTTGAAAATTAAAGTTCTTGAGATGATTTTTTTCAGTTTTTTGTCAGCTCATATTGAAATTGGCGATGATATTTTCTCAACTGAAAACTCACACAAAATTTTAAAAGAAATTTCAAGCTCGGGGACATATGGACAGCTCGGATAATAATTTGTTATATCAGTTAGGTATCATACTACTGCCTTCATCAAATAACTGTGTACAGAGTTGACAATTGATTGAACTATCGCACAGAAAAAGCTAGTACTATTGTTCAATCAATTGTCATCTCAACCAGGCGTCACTGCCTTTAAACTATGTGACTTAGAATTTGAAGATGGTTTACATAGTCTCAAAATTTAAAAAAAAATCTATGATTGTTTGATTTAAGATTAATAAAAACTTGATTGAATAATGAGAATCAGAATTTCTCAGTTGGAAAAAGAGGAAACTACGACACGGAAGAAGTCCAAGCTAGGAAGATGTCCGGACATGTGTCCGGAGAAGGAGAGATACGTCCGCGTCGTTCAGAAGCGAATGGCAACTTACGAATGCGACGCGGAAGGGAATATGGTCCCAGGGTATTTCGATAGTTTTAATGAAGCTTTCAAAGCATGGATAAAATGCAATCGTCAGAAATAAAATAAAAAGCCGTCTGCTCCAACGAGTAAAAGCGTATACATAAAATTGAGAGGTTTATGAAGAAAGTAGCGGTGTTCGAATATGAGGAATACTAGGAGAAGAGAGCGAGTGAACTGAGTAGACGAGGAATACTAGGAGAAGAGAGCGAGTGAACTGAGTAGACGAGGAATACTAGGAGAAGAGAGCGAGTGAACTGAGTAGACGAGGAATACTAGGAGAAGAGAGCGAGTGAACTGAGTAGACGAGGAATACTAGGAGAAGAGAGCGAGTGAACTGAGTAGACGAGGAATACTAGGAGAAGAGAGCGAGTGAACTGAGTTGTTGTTGTCTTGCCCATAGGTCCTGTCGAGGGGAGTCCTTTGGGATAGGTTGGTGGTGAGGATCCTTTTGAGTCCGGAGAGATTTTCTCCGTCTACACTCGCACCGCAGTCGGCGATCCTCTTGGCGAGACTCATTCGTTAACCGGAGAAGGGCAAGAGGTTATTTTACTGGCGCCTCGACTCGCCATTGAAAAGTATAGCGGAGTATCGGCTGATGTTTTGTCCGGTGGCATGCCCAGGCCGGTCCGGCATCGCCCTCCTTTGACGAGCTATACTACCCAGTTTTGGTCCGCGGCGGGATTTCTCCCGCTACCTCCCAGCACGAATTCTTCGTAGGGAGGCGTCCCTCTATCCGCCACCTGAGGTCGCGCTCGATTCTGGACTGGATAATCCGGCTCCATCCGTGACAGGCTCTTAAGGCTGTAGAGTCACGAATGGCCACTGTTGCCAGTGTGTTTCGAGTTTGAACTGAGTAGACGAGGAATACTAGGAGAAGAGAGCGAGTGAACTGAGTAGACGAGGAATACTAAGAGAAGAGAGCGAGTGAACTGAGTAGACGAGGAATACTAGGAGAAGAGAGCGAGTGAACTGAGTAGACGAGGAATACTAGGAGAAGAGAGCGAGTGAACTGAGTAGACGAGGAATACTAGGAGAAGAGAGCGAGTGAACTGAGTAGACGAGGAATACTAGGAGAAGAGAGCGAGTGAACTGAGTAGACGAGGAATACTAGGAGAAGAGAGCGAGTGAACTGAGTAGACGCATACTCGATCTGATAGGAACTCGTTTCTGCAATATTTTAGAAAAAATTATTTTTTGACTGCGTGGCATGCCAACTTTCTAGGCGTACAGTAAAAGAATACGCGCGTTCGGCGGCGGATCAAGAAGCGCCGCTGCCGCATGAACTCCGGCCAGGCGATCGATTGGTCCTCACCATGGAGTACCTCCTAACTGAGGTACCATCTTATTTTTCTTCTCAACCTTTACGCTCACTGGCCGATTTCGGATTAGGGTTGGCTGTGCGGCTTTTAGCTCTCCCAAAACTTGTTTCATTTGCGTTTTCCGTTTGAAGTATTACAATGGAGAGGTGTTGATTAAGTGTTTATTAGCAGATGTTATCTCGTTTTAACGGCCATTCGATGAGATTCTTCTAGTATAATTAGTATGTTGATAGATCAACAATCTAAAGTTTCCTGAACAGGTATAAGAAAACTTTACATTTTATTGTTCTGCTTGAAAAAATTCATTTCTTTTGATGTCTCACGTAGATCGACCCTGTGCCGAAGGAGGGGGGGAGGGGAGAAGCTCAACACAGTGGAGGGGCCGGCCACGGCAAGGTGAACATCTCTAATATAGATTATTATCTGACAACTGTTGAGATCGCGGACCGCATGCCAAGTGCATCTGAAGCAGCCTCTTGGTACGACTTTCTGTGGAGTCGAACGCGAGCCATCAGGAAGGAGCTCACCCAGCAGATGCTCTCGGACACAACTGCTGTCGCTCTCGTCGAATGGTGAGGCGAACCACAGTCAGGGGGCCCAAACTGGTAGCTTCGCCCGCTCTTTGAAGGGTGAGGCGAACTCCAGTCAGGGTGCCCAAACTGGTAGCTTCGCCCGCTCTTTGAAGGGTGAGGCGAACTCCAGTCAGGGGGCCCAAACTGGTAGCTTCGCCCGCTCTTTGAAGGGTGAGGCGAACTCCAGTCAGGGGGCCCAAACTGGTAGCTTCGCCCGCTCTTTGAAGGGTGAGGCGAACTCCAGTCAGGGGGCCCAAACTGGTAGCTTCGCCCGCTCTTTGAAGGGTGAGGCGAACTCCAGTCAGGGGGCCCAAACTGGTAGCTTCGCCCGCTCTTTGAAGGGTGAGGCGAACTCCAGTCAGGGGGCCCAAACTGGTAGCTTCGCCCGCTCTTTGAAGGGTGAGGCGAACTCCAGTCAGGGGGCCCAAACTGGTAGCTTCGCCCGCTCTTTGAAGGGTGAGGCGAACTCCAGTCAGGGGGCCCAAACTGGTAGCTTCGCCCGCTCTTTGAAGGGTGAGGCGAACTCCAGTCAAGGGGCCAAACTGGTAGCTTCGCCCGCTCTTTGAAGGGTGAGGCGAACTACAGTCAGTGGGCCCAAACTGATAGCTTCGCCCGCTCTTTGAAGGGTGAGGCGAACTCCAGTCAGGGGGCCCAAACTGGTAGCTTCGCCCGCTCTTTGAAGGGTGAGGCGAACTCCAGTCAGGGGGCCCAAACTGGTAGCTTCGCCCGCTCTTTGAAGGGTGAGGCGAACTCCAGTCAGGGGGCCCAAGCTGGTAGCTTCGCCCGCTCGTCGAATGGTGCGGCGAACCCCAGTCAGAGGGCCCAAACTGGTAGCTTCGCCCGCTCGTCGAATGGTGAGGCGAACCCCAGTCAGGGGGCCCAAACTGGTAGCTTCGCCCGCTCTTTGAAGGGTGAGGCGAACTCCAGTCAGGGGGCCCAAACTGGTAGCTTCGCCCGCTCTTTGAAGGGTGAGGCGAACTCCAGTCAGGGGGCCCAAACTGGTAGCTTCGCCCGCTCTTTGAAGGGTGAGGTGAACTCCAGTCAGGGGGCCCAAACTGGTAGCTTTGCCCGCTCTTTGAAGGGTGAGGCGAACTCCAGTCAGGGGGCCCAAGCTGGTAGCTTCGCCCGCTCGTCGAATGGTGCGGCGAACCCCAGTCAGAGGGCCCAAACTGGTAGCTTCGCCCGCTCGTCGAATGGTGAGGCGAACCCCAGTCAGGGGGCCCAAACTGGTAGCTTCGCCCGAATGCTACTTACCATCACCTACCCTGTTGAGAATTTTGAAAAAAGACCAGTTTTTAAAATTGAAGGACTAAATAATGAGGAGCTCTCCCTTCTCTGTGTTTTCCCGTTTCTTAAATTGTTTCCAAAGCTACATGTGTCCTTTGTAGATTTATGCTATTCACCCTCCGCAATAGAAGAATAGAGAACAGACATAAATCATGATATAACAGCCGACTTTGAAAAGAGACCGACAATGGCGATGAAGAATGTTCAATTTTTCAATTTAAACGCTTTATCAAGATCAACAAGCCACATCGGGGATATAACATCATCGATTATGGGATCTGTAGCGACATGTGACGACTCCACTCCTCAGCGTTCTCTGCCTTCCTTAGGAATTGGGGACCAACGGCTTTGACAAAGTCGTCCCTCCATCTCATAGTAGGGCGACCTTTCGTTCGCTTTGGCCCACGCGGGTGCCACTCTAGAACAGCACGCGCCCACCGACTGTGGTCGAGCCTCGCAATTCGGCCTACCCAACGCCACCTCCTTTCACGGCAGATTCTGACCACGTATATTATGCCCGTCTGACCGCGCACCCACTCGTTAGTCCGCGATCCGCGAGTCCACGATCACCCACTCGTTAGTCCGCACCCACTCGTTAGTCCGCGATGGAGAAATAAAAAATAAAAGTTAGTTCACTAGCTCTTTATTATAGTTCAATGCGGATTAGAGAAACACCCAGGTTTCGCTCGAAAATCAGCACTGTGAGTTACCAATTGTGTGATCAATGTCAAAAAAAATTCACACGATTGCACTTACTAGTTTTTTTTTGTTGTAGTAGAATCAAAAAAGAAACACGTAGAAAGACCTAAATTATTTAAGTGGTACGATTTTGGGGCGTTCTGATCATGATAGGGGCTGTTCGAACTAAGGCAAGGGGCTAATTCACTTATGGGAGTGTCGGTTCACGTTTAGTCCCGAGGTTCGCCCAGACGAATTTGTCATTGCTTCAAAAATATGTGAGCGTAGGGATCGTACTCGATGACTTATTACAGTATTGTTAAGCTGCACGCGCCTGCACATCTTTTGCGGGTATGCGTTGTGCGCTCTTGACGTTGCGGAGTTCGACCAGAAGATGAACACGGAGAATATGGGGAAGAGTCTGCAGACCCTCCGACATCTATATGAAGACCTTCAGAAGAGGGTAGGTTCAAAGCAAAGAAAGTTAATTCTGGACAAAACATGCTGCTTCTAATCAATTGCAAAAGAAGCGTGTTAATCATATTGTAGAACGAGTGAAAGGGTGTAGGGCACAGAGGGGAGAGATATTTGGGATTAGGGAGATGAAAAGCGAGCATTTGATGAGAGGATTATGTCGGGAAGAAATAGGATCTTTTTGGTGATGTTGTTGTTGTTGCCGGATGTAGCCGGCTTCGAAGAACGTGATGTGTTCTCCTTCGTTTCTTGTTCTTATATCTTTTTTTCAAGAACGCTGCGACTTCGAGCGGCTTGGTCCATAGGTCGATTGGAGACAGCGCGGTCGGGTGGCATGGGCAGTCGAAGAGATGCGCAACGTCGTGAGGCCCGGAAAAGCAATCAGGACACACGTCGGGGATGGATTCGTCAAAGCGGTGGAGGTAGTTGTTGATGAATCTGCTGAATCCCGAGCGGAGCTGGCTGAGCGTGCATCTAGTCTTGCGGGGTAACTCCTTCTCTTCTTCCTGGATTACGGGCGGATGTCTGCCTCCCAGGATGACGGCACCCTTTATCGATTGGAGTTCGTTCGAGACCATCATCGAGTGTAAGGTGTTTGCGACTGATTTCCCATTGTTCGGATCCTTTGACACCTGTTTCGCGGCTTCTACAGTCTTCTTGCAGCTCAACACGAGGTTGTTCTTCATTGCACGAGGGGGCGCCGGGCAGTCGAGGAGGCCGTGGTGGATGTGTTCTGGGTCCAATGATCTCGCGAGGTACTGCGCGGCGAGCATGTTCATCTTTTTAGTGATAATGACTAGAGGAGGGCAGGTGGAGAATGTCATATTCTAAAGTATGATTTTAAGAGTAAGAGAAAGTTGTCAAAATTTGGAGCTTAATCAAACTGAAATATTTCTTATGGAACCTTCTGAAAGGATATATGAGATGTTTTAAGTTTACTGTAAATTTTCTTTAGCTGAATCCAGCTTACGAATCAGGATACAGTAGCTCTAAGTAAACTTACAGTAGATATCGTGAATTAGACTACAGCAACGTTACTAGAAGCACTAAATTGAATCAATATGTTTAACCTTGGCAGGGAATTTTCTGCGATTCGGAGGCGGATTTTAGAGCATACGACATCTTGCTTCACATGAATGACAGCAATATCCTGCGACAGGTTCCTCGCTTTCCCGGTGTTAACTAACAGTTTGACAAGAAGGTTTGCGGCATGGGTTACTTTTTTAATTTTTCAAAAATTTTTGTTCATTCGCTTTATAATCAATGTCATAAACGCGAGAACGTTGAACGTAGAGATGAGAGAATATGGTTTGGACGATACGGTCTCAAATCCTGCTAGAAACCGAGCTTAACCGCTTTTTTGCTGGTCAGAATGCTTTTTTGCCGTTCAAAAACGAACCCGCGACTTGAAAGCGCTTAGACTGATAGTCTAGAGCTCCACCTATTCAGCTTTCATAAAAGAAAAAGGCCGCTTCGTGAGCCGGGAATGTTCAAGAATAATTGAAATCAAACGAGTTGATCTCTTTCATTTTCAACTCTCTCTTCTTTTCAATTTTCTCTAAAAATTCAACTAAAACGGAATTATCTTTGTTTTTGTAAGGCTGGATCTGTCTTCAGAACTATTATGGGGTGAGTCGTTTTAAAAAGAGTAGATGATGTTTGGCAGGCTCTGGTGTACCGTCGAGCAGTGCGAGAATCAGCCCCAGTTTGTCTGGCAATCAAACTTGTCTCAGCCTTCCAAGTCAGTTTGTCCATCTTCGTTCCAACAGTGTTTATTCAATTTTCTGTCAGGTATATACATATTCTGCAGTTTTTATGCTGTTACAGTTCAAAAAATTGAATTTTTTTCAAAAATGAAGCTTTTGTATTTTTTTGAACTTTTTCGCATGTTATCTTCGAATTTTGTCTCTGATTGGGACGAGTGACTCAATCAGTTTTGAGCCTTTAGTTTGTCCGTTGAAGAGCGATGTTATTTCTTGAGACAAACAACTTTGTTCGCTTCTTCCGGTTGCTGCGTAGAGAAGCGACATTCATGCAGTCTGCCATCGTACATCGATTTGTTGGACAAGTAGGCTATTGTTTCGATTATTCACTTTTGTGGAAAAATGAATTCTGCAGTTGGATTACGCAAGGAAGATGCCGTATTGTGAAGAAGCCGTCCCGATTCATCATAAGTAACATTTTTAACCAAAAAAAAGGGTAGGCTCAGAGTATGTGAGTGACATAGGTGTTTTGAGCTTTTTTAAAAACACTTCCAATAAACATAAATGTAGATAAATGACAGCTCATTTGAGCTGAGGCTCAAATTGCTCTCCGTTTTTTATGCCCTACATCTCTCGCTCCCTTCTCTAGGCTCCCCGCTCTAATGAGGGTTTCAAATTTGGACGAGTGATGTAATCTATCGTTCATATTCAAAAAAACTGCTTTTTGAAAGATGTCTTGGAGGAGTATTGTTGCTCTCTTTCATTCTTTACTGTTCTTGGAATTTTTTAAAACAACGCCTTAATTTTTTTTTTCTCGGGAGAAGCGAAAGAACTCTTTGTTGCATTTCGCATTGAAGAAAATAAAATTAAAAATTGCAGATGCGACTCAGTGCATGGTGGGCTATTTGTGCCGCTTACCAAAAGGGCTCTCCGTATCCAATCGAACTCGCCTGCGAGGTCAGTCCTATGCTAAAAATCTCACTCACATGAGTGACAAACACATGTAAGAAAATCGAATGTTAACACTCAATAGGAACGGTTTACATCTTTTTTCAACTAGAGTAATTGAAAAACAAGCGGAGCAGAGAGGGGCTAAATATTGAGAGAAAGGGACGGTGAATAATTACCTTCTAGTCATATAAGACCGTCATAAAATCACATAATTAATACATAGCACATGCCATTTCATTCTCTGTTAGTTTCCCAACCGATAAGTCAGAGTGAAACGTATTGGATGAATAATTAATATAATATAAAATCATGTTTATCGAGCTTATTTGATTGTCATAGAAGGGTGCGATCTCTCTTCAGACGAGAGAAAGACCACACATCCAACCTAGGTTGCTCCCTGGGGCACTGCTAGTGTGTTTAGCAAGAGAAGAGTAACAGGGAATTCAAGCAATTTAGAACCTACATAACTCCTTCAGTTTAAATGGATCTCTACGGGTGGGGGTTGGAGCTGTGAGGCGGGGGGGGTTGGAGCTGTGAGGGGGGGGTTGGAGCTGTGAGGGGGGGGGGTTGGAGCTGTGAACCGTTGGACGATATCCAGAGCACACTTCATGTTACACCAGGACTAATAAAAAATATCGGTTTTTTGCGAACACTGACTTTTTTTCTGGCGTGGCTTGAGGTTTGTGTGCTCGACTATTTAGCGAAAGGTCCCAAGTTCAACCCCATTCTAGACAGATTTATTGAAACCGAAGAGGTTAAGAAATTTTGGTAGTGCTCTTGCACGAATCTGACTTCACACACTGCTGCTACTCACGCTAACAGTGACCCAGCAGGCAGCCACGGGTTAAACCAGAATAGGTCTTTCCCGCAGCTAAGGGGAGCGCGTACCCTACCGCGAGGCGGGAACAAGCGTGAGGAAGATTATTCACTGTTTTCTCTGTTTTCAGAATCTCGGGTACGAGAGTGCGGAAGACACTGTAGAGGCAGCTGCCTTTCTGGGGATCCCGGTCGTCCGCTATGATCCGACCATGCTGCATCTCAAGAGGTTCTTCTCACCCTGGCAGCCATTTCAATTTATAAGCCATTCAAGGTTTTTGTGTGAATAAATTTGTTCTCAAGTAATTAGGATCTACGTTCTGATGAAAAAGAAGAAGATAGAATAAGTAGTGAAAAATTTTTGTAATGAAATAAGCAGTTTTAACTGAAGGAGCGAGAAAAATGCCTTTTTCAGATTGGAAAATGTTGATTCGCTTCCGGCGGGAAAGATCGATTGGATTGATCGGAAAAGAGAGGGGAGGAAGATTTCCCAGGTGAGTAAGGCGAAGATACGATTGGAAAGAATCAGTCTCATATGACTACTTGCAATTCTTAGATATTCGTACGCCTCAGCTTATGTAAACTATCAAATGTGAGAACATGCATAGGTAGGAAGGTAATTGCAGTACCTTACAAAAAAGAGTTATTAAGTATCTGTTGAACAAGATACCAAAGTACATGAACAAGATACCAATGTACTGTAGATTACCGGATACTGTAGATTAAGGTGTCTTCAGAGAATTGAAAATTGCCTGATATGTCACATGATGTTGCGAGAATCAGTTTAAGCGTTTTCAATGAATCGAAGATTTCAGCTTCTACGAGGAGGAAATGAACCTCTTGAAAAGCTCCAGCTCCGCCCTCCAGTGAACTCCTTCGATGCCTCAGGCTGCTACACAAAGGATCCCGTGCTCGCAGGTTGTCTCGGAAGTATCGTCGATGGTCAGCTTTTATGGCTCGCCGTTCTTTTGTCTTATTCGTACAAATGGTATACTGTAACTAAATAGTTACCTTAGAATGGAACATTTACTGAAAACACAAACAAAAAAAACTCCCAACGAAAATTACAAATTTTTTAGACTAATTTATTGATTGCACCACTCCACTTTATTTCCTCAACTCATCATGAGTTGTTGTTTTTGTCGTCTTGCCCAGCGGGTATTCTTCCTCCACGAGACACTGGAGAATGTAGTCGAAGCTCTCGACCCACCACTGTTGCTAGCCCCTTTCTCTTTTCATTTATCTATTTTTTCTTCTTATAAATATATATATATATATTTATTTATATATATATAATCTACATCTTTTGATGCAAAAACGCATAAATTTAATTACAATTGAAAAGGAGGAAAGAATAGATTAGCTTAACTATTGTCAAATAAGTGAATAAATTGTATTACAAAAGCGATACAGCAATGTGACTTTTATATAGCAAATTAAAGGAAAAAAACAAACAAACCTATATACAGCGATTTGAACGACAAAAAAAGAAGTTTAGTTCTAAATTCATGAGGGGGGAGAGTAGATAGAACACAACTTTTTTTAATTGGGACTAAAAATATTTCAGGTTCATACTATTAATCAAGTTTCGAGGTAGCTTGCTGAAAAGGCGGGATATACGCATTCCATAAAAGTTATTTATAGCTGTATTTTTACTACCCTGAACTAATAAGCCATTTACATTAGTACGTTAGTACGCGTTGGAATATTCTCTTCTTTCTTTCTCTCTCATTTTTGGAGAGATTTAATTGAACATAAAATCAACAACCGAGTGCGGCCAACGCCAATGGAAAGGTATAGTTTGGAGTCCTTTGCGTCCAGAACTTTCGCCGTTCGCACCTCGCGTAGGCGACTCCGTTGGCGAACTATCATAATAATAATAATAATTTTATTGTCATCGTTACATGATTATACAATTGATTGCACAGTAAAAATCGAAAACAAATATAATTTACAATGGCAAAATAAGAAGTAGCAACTAGGCTAATAATTACTAATAATTAAACAACTGACGAGAAAAAAAATCAAAAATTCAATTCATTTAAGAACTTCCTGGCCTTGGGAAGTGATAAGCTAAAAAAACAAACAGGAAGATCATTCCACTCTCTAATTATCCTATAAGGAAAGAATGATTGAAATCGATTTAAACGGCAAATAGGCATACGAAGTTTCCATGTATGACCACGGGTGAATCTACTTCTAGGAGCAAGAGGAAGGATCTCGCCAATAGGAATGTCTATGTTGTGATGTACTATTTTATAAAGTATCATCAAATCGTTTGTCAGTCGACGTTTTCTAAGGCTCAAGCTTCTTAATAATTTCAATCGTTGACTATAAGGGATATTCATACAGGCACGTTTGAAAATTTCTCTAGTAAATTTCTGCTGAATTTTTTCTATTTGCTTAGATTGGGTTATGCTTCTAGTGTTCCAGATCTCGCAAGCATATTCCAGTATTGGTCTCACGTAAGTCTTGAAAAGATTCATGAGAATGTTGACGTTCAGAGTGCGAAAAGATCTTAGTATCAGGAATGTTATAGAAGAGGCTCTACTACACATACTCTTTACATGCGCTTTGAATGAAAGATCACTTGAAATTAAAACCCCTAGATCTCTAAACTGTTTCACTTCCGGAAGAGAGTGACCATTTACAGAGAAATTGAAATCAGGATGTTTAATTCCCAAACGCATGTAGCGCCTTTTATTTGGAGAAATAGTAAGACCCCATGAGGAAGACCAAGTAGAGAGAACATCTAATGATCTCTGCAGCAGAGATGCGTCATTCATAGTGAACAATTTGGCATCGTCGGCATAAAGAGTGCAATGAACGCCTGCTGGAAGTGACTGAGGAAGATCATTTATATAAAGTAGAAACAATAAGGGCCCTAGGACAGATCCTTGAGGAACCCCAGAGAGAACAGGATAGGAGGCTGAGAAAGATGAAGCTACCATCACAGCTTGCGTTCTTTGAGTCAGGAAAGCTTTGAAGAAATTAAGCAGGCATCCTGTTATACCAAAAGAAGACAGTTTTAAAAGCAAGGAGTTAATGGGCACAGTGTCGAACGCTCTACTGTAGTCTACGAAGACAGTGGAAATATATGAAGAACTGGACTGATTAAGAGTCTTGTGCCACTTAGAAATTGACATAATCAGTGCTGAAGAGCAAGATCTTTGTGAGCGAAAGCCATGTTGGAATGGGCTTAACAAGTTGTTTCTATCCAGATAAGAGTGGAGAGAAGAACACACTATCTTTTCTAGGACTTTACTGGTACAACAAGTCAGAGAGATCGGCCGGTAATTGTTTGGATCGCTCATGTTCCCCTTTTTCTTATAGATAGGCTTGACCCAAGCTTGACGCCATATGGTTGGGCATGTACCATGAAGTAGAAAACTATTGAATAAGATAGCTAGTGGAGATGCAATGCTTGTAGCTGTCCCTCTTAGAAAAGAGTATGGAATGTTGTCAGGAGAATTAGAGTTAACATTCTTCAACTTAGAAAGACACTTAAACACGATTGGAGCACTTACATCTATAAAGTCAACTTGTTGGTCAGTAAGTGGCAAGACTGTGCGTAATGAAGCATCAGGGCCAGTTGCCGTAAAAGATGCTGAGAACACAGCAGCTAGAATTTCAGCTATTTCGGCGTTTGAAGTTACAGTACTTCCTGTTTCAGGGTCCTTAAGAGGACCAACCAGACAAGGAGATTTTAAACGCTTGCTGACAAAGGAGAAGAACTGTTTTTTATTCTTAGAAGTAGCAACTCGTGCTTCTTGGTCAGCTTGAAACTTTCGAATTGCTCTGCGCAGCTCAATCGATTTTCTGAGGTAGGGTTGAAAGCCTATCCGCCTTGCTTGTTTGTATAGGTGGCTACTAGAACGTAGAAGACTCAGGATATGCTTAGGGTAGCGAGTCTGCTTATGAGAAACTACTCTCAGAGGAACTGTTCTAGAAATCACGTCCTGAACAACTGAAAGAAAAGAATCATATAGATAATCTGGATCAGAGGAAAAACAGAGTGTGGAGGTCCAGTCATACGAAGATAGAATAGAGTTGGCGAGATCAAAGTTACAGCGTTTGAAATCTAAGTAGGTCTTCTTGTGTTTAATTCTTCTAGGGACACGGAGCTCGAATTTAACAAGGTTATGGTCCAGTGTAGGTAGGGGTGGAAGAACGAGACACTCTGGGATGAGTGCACTGTCAGTAGTGAAGACAAGGTCCAGAACACTGTTACCTCTGGTTGGAACATCAACTCTCTGCGTTAGTCCCAGAGAATTGGAGAAGTAGAGAAGAGAGTCGGAATGTTTTGTATGAGGAGTAGAAAGAGAATGAGTATACCAATCAATTTCTTTGCAATTGAAGTCGCCACAGACAAAAAGAGGATGATTTGAAGCAGACATAACTGAAAAGATTTCTGAATGGCATTCATCGAAGGAATCGATAGAACAAGAAGGACTACGGTAAACCAAACTGAGAAGAAAAATGAAATCTCTACATTTAACTTCACATATTAGGAGTTGACAGAAAACGGAATAGGAGCGAGAAGATATGAGCGAAGCAGTCAAATGAGAACCCAGTAGTAGAAGTACTCCACCCCCAGGAAAGCTATCGATCCGATCACTACGGAAGACAGAGTAATTGCCTCCTTGAGACAAAGAACAATCATGAAGTCTCTCAGGAGAAGGAGAAGCCCAACTCAGGAGAAGCCCAACTCTCGGTAATACAGAGCATGTCAACACGGTTCGTTGAGAGGAAGAAGTCTAGAATATCTAGTTTAAATGACAGAGAACGGAAATTGACGAGAAAGCAAGAAAGTGGAGAAGAATCAAGGCAGACATCATCAACGTAAAATAAACTATTCCTTATTACTCCCTTCATTATGTAATTTAGATTGGCATTGCTTATTCAACCCCATCAAAGATACAGACTCAATGTACGAATTGTTACTATCCATACTAGAGGACTTTTCCGAGCAATTCGCTCCTATCCAGAAGGTCTCTCTAGCGACCCATGCATCTCTTCCAACGCATATTCAGAGAGCTCAAGAAAAGCGTTTTCTCTTCTGGAACAACAATATTTCTAGTGGACTAAGTGAGGACTATGACATTTATGTTAAAGCCAGTAAGAAATGCAAAAAGTTTGTAGATAAATTCAACCTAAATGTAGAAAAGAACATTGTTAATAGTAAGAACAAAAACTTGTTCTTCAAGTATATAAGGTCTAATACATCCCAGAAACAAAGCGGTGTCGACACTTTGGTGAATGAACTCGGCATCTCAGTATCTAAAGACTTAGAAAAAGCAAATCTTCTTGGAGAATTCTTCCAGAAGTCATACACCATAGACAATGGTAAGCTTCCTCCACTCTCTCATAATTCAGTCTTGAGAGCATCCTCTCTAGAAGAACCCTTGTTTACGCGTCATGATATTTGTAGACTAATAGAGAAATACCCAATGTCTTCTTGTACTACCCCAGATCATCTGAATATGCTTTTTATCAAGAAAATCGCTGTCCCTCTGTCTATTCCGCTTGAAATAATTTATAACCAATCTTTCCTTACATCTGAAATCCCGAACAGATGGAAACATTCCATAGTCACACCAGTTAAGAAGAAGCCTCCTTACAGTAGTCCTTCCAATTACCGTCCCATCAGTATAACATCACTATTTTCCCGTATATTCGAGAAAGTGTTGAGTAAAGAAATAGAGAAACATTGTGAGATAAACCAGATTTTGCCAGATGATCAATTCGGGTTTCGCCATAAGAGATCAATAGAACAGTTGATGTTACTGTTCCTTGAAGACTGTTCTGTAGCCGTAGACCAGAAAAAGTTCACAGATATCATTTATTTCGATTTTGAGAAAGCCTTCGATAAAGTTTCTCACTCTAAACTTATTTATAAACTAAAGTCCATTCAACTCCCTCCCAGAATTATATCGTGGATCGAAGCTTATTTAGGTAATAGAACCTACCAAGTTCGAGTTAATCAATCACTTTCTAATAGTTTCATGGTTACCAGTGGTGTTCCCCAAGGCAGTGTCTTAGGCCCATTATTATTCATCATTTATACATCTGATATAGTGAATATGATAACTTCTTCTAATTGTAAAATTAAAGTTTTTGCAGACGACATGAAAGTTTATAAGTCTTTTTCTAAAACAGACTCTCATACAACACTGCAACACTCGATTGATACCATAGTGGAGTGGTGCGACGCTTGGCAATTGCCTTTATCTCTACCAAAATGTGCTGTGTTAAGAATTGGTACCCAGAGTTCCCCTCATTTTCCATATTCTATACATAGTCACTCCCTACCCTACCTCAACGAGATTCGTGATTTAGGATTTATTGTAGACAACAAGTTGACTTTTTCTGCTCATTGCTCAACAATAGCTCAGAAAGCAAAGCGTAAATGTCATCTTATTCTTAAAGTTCTCAAGAGTCGTAAACCGGATGTACTTGTTAACGCTTACAAGATATACATTAAATCTATTGTAGAACACTGTACAACTGTTTACTCCCCACATTTCGCTAAGGACATAGCTGTACTAGAGAAGGTTCAAAATTATTTTACGCGTCGCGTTTTTCGCCGGTGCTTTGGTTGTTCGTTTAATAATATGCCAAGTAGTCAGACGAGAAACAATCAACTAGGCCTAGTATCTCTTCTCTCTGTTAGAGAATCTAACGACCTCAAACTACTCTTGAAACTGATATTTGGGAAAAAAGTACTCTCTGACAGGACGCACCACAACTTTGAAATAAGAGCGTCCAACACTAGAGGCGCATTTTTCAAAATAATCCACCCTGCTCCGAGAACTATTTGCAGAAGAAATGCCTTCTCTATACGATCAGCTCGTATATTCACCGAAATTAATAGTGTTGATGAATGATATATGTTTGCCTGGATGTAATCTGCATTGTTTCACCTATTTATGTAATTCAAACAATTCAATTGTTTAATCTCGTACCACGTGATTAATTTATGCGTTGCTGCATGTAATGTTTTCACGTAATAAAATTGAAATTGAACAGTAGTAAGCTTAACATTCAATGGGCAAGCAGGCCTTATCGGTTTGTCTCAATGTTTCACCGACTCAGAAGATGTTGGAGGCTTCTCTTTCTTGCTAGCATTATCGGTGTCGTCGCCTTCACTCTCATCGGAAGTTTCATGTAGAACCGCCAGACTCTTCGAGCTCCTACCGGTACTCTTCACAGAAGCTCCGCGAGTTGAACTGCGCAGCTGGCGTGTGGAAATCGTCTTGCTTTTGGGCTTAGAGGTGCCACGACTCGGAGTAGGGCTGTGCGTCTTCTGTGAGACCTGACTCGATCGGCTGAGAGAAATTTTATTTGATGATCTGGAAGCAGAGGGTGCATCAGTCAACACAGGGGCACCGCTTGCCGCGGGCCCCGAAAATTTCTGTATATTGTTAACAGACCTTTCAGGCAATGGTCGTGGATTCATGAGTTTTACAACTTTTTCGTCTCTCACAACGTACCTCAGTTCGCCACACTCCGCGTTCATCTTACCGGCCTCTCTCCTCGCCGCAGTCTCTTGAGCGATCTGCTCTGGTGTAAGGTCACGTCTGAAGTATGCGTGAGGAAGGTCGCGGAGTTCGGGATGCTTCTTGAAACGTGCGAAAGAAAGGAAAAGCTCTCTGAGAGAATTAGATGGAAATTGGATTTTTAGAATTAGCATCACTGAATTCCCGTGGCGATGTGCACTCACTTTACCGCTTCTGAGCGCATCTTTCAACTCCTGCTTATCCGACATTTGAATAATTGATGAAATGAAACGCATATCGTTCTTATCTGTCTCTTCTGCCGTACTTTTTTCTGGGTAACCTTTCAAGACTGCTCTCTGTGATTTCTCAAAATAAACGTCTTTTTCAGCATAGACCACAGAAGCAACTGCAGATGCCACCTGAGCATAGCTCATTACATGTTGCTGGTTTTGAGCTGAAACTGTTTGACCTGTAGGCAATAGCTGACGGAACTCGGCTACGAGACTAGTGAAAGTGTCCATCATTTTGTTCATCATATTCATTTGGGCAGCATTTGCTGCTCGCTGTTCTCTAACCATCTCATTGATTGTCCCGAACAGTAGAGATTCCATAGGCGAGAGCGAGGACGTATCGATTTTCTTATCCATTGCGCGAAGAGAGATGTGTCCTGTGTCCAATCACAAAAGAAGAAAGAACTCGAGAAGAATGAAGTGAGTGAACACAGTCACAGACGGGATAAGATAAGAAGAGAGATGTGTCCTGTGTCCAATCACAAAAGAAGAAAGAACTTGAGAAGAATGAAGTGAGTGAAAACAGTCACAGACGGGATAAGAAAAGAAACTGAAGCGAATCTTCTGGTGGAGACTTTTGAAAGCAGTGATAGAGGTAGACAACAAGTTAGAAGAAGCTCTTGATTCTTATGCAGCCGAACTGCACTTCCTTGTGCTTTTTTGATACCCTTCAACGAGTCAAATCCTTCTTAAGTGCTCGAAACCACGTCACAAGTACGATTATGTGAAAGAAAATCCTTCAATCGTAATCAGCAGTTTCAACCAGCCACCAGACTGAAATGAAAGGCCTGACCGGTATAGAAGGAAATAACACGCGAAATGGGAAAATCAATCAAGAACAGAGCAATGAGAGAGCAACCACTCAATGCGTGATCAGGAAGCGTTATGAGTTGTTGTTGTTGTTGCCGGCAAGCATACCGCATCGAAGACTTGGTTATGAACACTCTCTTTAATGATAGAAGTTCTCGTGTTCTTCAGACAAGATGCGTCCGGAGAAGATTTTTGATGTCCTTTGCAGTCCTGAGACTGTCATGCTGCACCTTGTGAAGGCGGACATCGTTGTAGCAACCTGTTCATGCTATAGGCCTTGTGAGTGGGTGGTCAAGCCGGCCTAGCATCGTTTTTGGTGGGAGTAGAGACGTCTCGCCTGTCGTTGACCAGAGATAAGCAAGAGGCTATTTGACTGGCGCCTCGACTCGCCATAGAAAATTATAGCGTAGTATCGGCTGATGTTTTGTCCGGTGGCATGCCCAGGCCGGTCCGGCATCGCCCTCCTTTGACGAGCTATACTATCCAGTTTTGGTCCGCGGCGGGATTTCTCCCGCTACCTCCCAGCACGAATTCTTCGTAGGGAGGCGTCCCTCTATCCGCCACCTGAGCTCGCGCTCGATTCTGGACTGGATGATCCGGCTCCATCCGTGACAGGCTCTTAAGGCTGTAGAGTCACGAATGGCCACTGTTGCCAGTGTGTTTCGAGAACTATCATGAGTTCCTCAGAGCTCCTCACCAGGCGTTAAATGAAGCCGGTCTAAGGCATGTTTGTACGCGCCGAGCGAGTGGAAAAAGGAATGGGGAAAGGCGAAAAGAGAAGTAGAGAAAAAGTGAAACATAAGGGAAGGAGAAGAGAATGTAGATAATTTCGGCGCAAACAGGTAGGTATGCGCCAACATACCTGGTTCGGTAACCATTTAACCCCTGCTTCTCACCTCATAGTCATTGAGACCAATGCCAACAATCTCATATCAATTCGTTTTTTCTGGACGAAAAGGGCTTAAAAAGAGACTGATTCCGATCATTTTTGCAGAAGAAGTTCAATCCGAAAACCGGGTTCCTACCTATGGCTTCGCTCAAACAAATGTGCCTCCTTCACGGTTCCCCAATCTGATTGCTGGTATTTCCTTTGCGTATTCTTATATTTCATCACATTCTCGGTTAAAAAACTCGAAAATATTCCTTATTCGAGCGAGGAACATATTTCAACGAAGTTTCAGAAAGGCAAGGATTTTTTGGCAAGATTGGCAACGAGTCTCCATTCACATCAGTCATTGGAATTGTTAGGGTTAACATATTTTTATTAATATATCTATCTTTCAAGCAAAACTTAAATTTTTTGATAAAAAAGTTTTAAAAAATTTCTGTCAATGAATCTGAGATTTCATATTACAGAATGTTCAATCAAAGTCTCATGTTAAAGTTCTCTATTAAATCAGAGGATGTCAAGATATTATTCATTTATCGCTTTGAAAAAATGAGAGAAGTCCACAGTACCGATAGTCTAATTCGTCCTACATTTTTTGCACTCATAAAACTAAATACGACTTATTTGCCAAATGAAAACCCGAAAAGTAGGCCCGATTAAATCCAGTAATCTCTCACCGGGAGCGAGCAAATTACCATAACACTACCTAGGGCACATATACAACATATATAATTTGTTCGATTTATTTCTAAATCATAAAACTGGTTTAAAATGGGGAGGCTCATGTCTTGGATTAGGTTGAGGAAGAGCTTCAAGATGAACACTTATTTTAGACTGAAGAAGAGGAGAAAGAAAAGAGGGAAAGGCAGAAACAAGAAGAAATGAAGAAGTTAGCACAAGAGATCATTCTACATCTCTCATCACAAGTTGTCTACGATATAACCAGGTTGCTACTGTTTGCCTTCTGCCTTATCCCCTTCCTCTTTGTTTTCCCATTCTCTCTTCCTCTCTTTCTCCCTCTCTATTTCCTCCTTTTTACTCTTTTTCACTCTCTCTCTTTCCCTTACTTCTCTCACTCCTCCAACCCTTCAATCTAGCTTCTCTCTTTTCAAAATAATGAGAAGCGAGCAAGTTTTCAAATTCATGACCTCGCACTGACCTCTCTGAACCTCTGTTTCCTGTCCTTTCCTTTTGCTCGCTTCTCATAATCTTTTCACTCCCTCCAGGTGTTGAATAGTTACCAGTTCAACTTTGTTGGTGCATACATGCATTTACAGAATGATCTACATTATCTTCTCCTTCCGTTCTATGTATTCTAAATTTCATCTACTTCTCTTTTTGCTTTTCTACATCCCTTTTCCAACTCGCTCGGAGCGTCTAAACAGTGATCACACCGGTTTTATTTAACACCTGCCCCCCACTCCTTTCTTGGAAGAGGGGTATTTTGAAAATGTTATTTTTATAAAAGGTTATATAAACTTTACTACGCATATAGGAGCTTCCTGAAAAGAATTATTGAATGTGTGATATTATATAATAAATCTTTAAGGTCTTCGGCTGAAGAGTTCATCTTAGCAGAAAGAATTGCTGTCAAATATGCCGCCCAGGAAAAGAAAAAGCGGCAACTCGAGGAAGAGACGAGAAAGAAGTGGGTTTTTGAAAATTTATTGAGCAGGTTTTATACGTACTTGCACTATTGGTAAAAAATAGAGGGATGGCTAAAATGATTTGCTCATCATTCACTTGTAACAAGGGTTTTTTAAAAAAATAAAGTGAAAAATTTGTTTTAGTTATGACAAGGGTACCTTTTTCAGAGAAGAGCGAGAAAAAAGAGATGCGGAAAGAAGAAAGAGCGAGGAAGCACATGCGAGGTTGAGAATGATCTCTTCTTGTTTTATTCCAGAAGTTCCGTCCAGGATGGTTATCTAAGATGGGTTCGTAGGGATGGTTTTGGCTTTTGAGTCCGAAAAAAGATTCTACTTTCATAATAGCGGCACAAGTCTTTATCTCGGATTTGTTTTAGACCGAAAAAGGCAGAAGAGTATATTTATGCTGATTAGTTATCCTAAAGAGTCCAGTTATTGCGAGAGCAATCGATCATTTGATCATTCTAGTAGTTTTTGAAGGATTTTAACCAGGGTTACATAGTTGCGGACCAGCTATGTTGGCGCATACATGTTCGCGTCAAGAATGATCTACATTATGTCTTTTTTGTTCTTTATACTTTTCCTCTACTTCTTAGTCCACTTTTTTTGCCTCTTCCCATTAGGGGTTAAATATTCATGTTAGACCTTCTGTCGACGAGCCTCTGTTTTTCCAAATCATAAGGGGGGACCCTTATGTAAAACAAAAAAATTTGTTCGTGGCTTTGTGTTTTTAATCATAAGGGGGACCCTTATGTGAAAAATTCTTTTCGCTTTCGGCGGACGTCTGTACCTTTTTCTTGCACACTAAAAAACGGGTAAAAATTATTGGTCCACCATTTAAATAGAAGTGTCACCAAATAAAATAGTAACGTCCACCAAATAAAATAGTAACGTCCACCAAATAAAATAGTAACGTCCACCAAATAGAATAGTAACGTCCACCAAATAAAATAGTAACGTCCACCAAATAAAATAGTAACGTCCACCAAATAAAATACTAACGTCCACCAAATTTTGTGGGCACGTCCACCAATTTTTTTTTTCTTGTGAACTCCATCACCGCATTTTTTTCTCACCTGACACTAACCTGTATGGTTTTTTACACCAAATTAAAAGTCCACCAATTTTTTTCCGTGAAATTCACCACGGCATTTTTTTCCTCACCTGACACCAAAGGTTACTTTTTCTGCTCTCTCAGTGAGTTGTTTTTGATGGTTTTTTTTTTTGTAGTGGAGGTAATTTTCGCGGGAGTAAAGTTTTTTATGAGTGTTTTTTGTTGTTGAACGTTTTCTTTAGGTCATTCTGTTGAATGTTTTGTTTCAGATATAATTTAAAAATAGGCACTTCTGCAGTTTAAGTGGCAGCAATCGTGGGCTTTAAACGATTTGGTTTCGAAAAATTTCTTCATAGACTATCATTTTGAGCATCAGGGACTTTGGTTCTTGAAATAAAAATTTTGTAAAAAAAAATTTTTCAGAAAAAAACAACAAAATTTCCAGAAAAACTTCTTTTTTTCTTTAGTGTGGTTTATATCTGTATACAAATTTATAAATTCATCTATAATAGCTAAAAAGGTTTTAGAAATAAAAAATAACCTGATGTTGCAACTGCAAAAAATTATTTTTACATTAAAAACGCTTAGGCTTAGGAAAAAGTTGGCTCTAATATACTTAAGCCGTCCGAAGATTTTTTCTCAGAAAGATATTTTTCTTCATGAAAACTCCCTTCACCCATTTCTCCTAAGGGCCCCCCTTCCTCCCTTTAGGGCTTTGGAGGTGACTGAAACTGCAGTTGAGCCCAAAATTTTTTTTGAAATAAATGAAATTTTTTTTTTGCAAAAACCAGAGTCCTTGATGCTCAAAATGAACATCTATGAAGAAAAAAATTGAAACCAAAGCGTTTGAAGCCCACGAGCGCTGCCACTTAAACTGCAGAAGTGCCTATTTTTAAATTATATCTGAAACAAAACATTCAACAGAATGACCTAAATAAAACATTCAACAACAAAAAAACACTCATAAAAAACTTTACTCCCGCGAAAATTACCTCCACTACAAAAAAACCATCAAAAACAACTCACTGAGAGAGCAGAAAAAGTAACCTTTGGTGTCAGGTGAGAAAAAAATGCCGTGGTGAACTTCACGAAAAAAAATTGGTGGACTTTTAATTTGGTGGGAAAAACCATACAGGTTGGTGTCATATGAGAAAAAAAAGCCGTGGTGAAGTTCACAAGAAAAAAAAATTTGGTGGACGTTAGTATTTTATTTGGTAGACGTTACTATTTTATTTGGTGGACGTTACTATTTTATTTGGTGGACGTTACTATTTTATTTGGTGGACGTTGCTATTTTATTTGGTGGACGTTACTATTTTATTTGGTGACACTTCTATTTAAATGGTGGACCAATAATTCATGCCCCTAAAAAACCCCTGCTCCCCATCCCTTTTTCAACTCGCTCGGCGCGTACAAACATGCCTTAGAGCGGTCTCATTTAACGCCTGCTTTGAGCTGTGAATATTGCGTCAGAAGGTATAGCGTCGTCAAATGTACAAGTTTTCAAAGTTTTATTTAGCAGTCGGACATTTCAAGGAAATCATCAATGCTTACTGTAGTAAAAGAGGGTTACTTTTGTTGAGGGTTACTTTAGGCTTATTTACTGCTTCTGTAATTTTCCTATTTCTACATTTTTCTTTTGTCTTGTCTTCGTTAGGTTTTATGACACTGAACGATGAACAAAATTTAATTTTTTCTCCTGGTAAAGTTTTTCGGATTTAAAAAAAAAATTATTCTAATTTCAGGAAATGTATGCTATCAGGCATAAAGTTTGCCTGCGACAGTATCATAAAGGAAATCTGGGTGGACTTCCTACAAGAAGTTTCTGAATAACTACTATTTTGAAGTTTCAGTGATGAATACAATTTTTATATAGTTCTCATAGTTTGTATATCGACATAGTTAGTTACCGAATACCTACTTACACTGCTGCTACTCACACAAGAAGTTATATTGTGGCCACCCACTGGTTCTACCAGGATAGGTCTCTACCGCATCTCATGGGAGTGCCTACCCTGCCGTGAAACGGAAACATGCGCGGGGATTATTATTATTTTTATAGCTTGTATACAGGCTGGTCCATGTTACCTGTTACCAAGTTTTTTCTAGATAGTTTGTTTACCAAAAGAGCAATCAAGTTTTATTTGTAATATTTCTCGGGTCAATATAATAAAACAAACGGGGTGAAGTTTCATTCGATTCGGCTACCTTTGGAACGAACCGAAGCCTCTTAGGAAATGCATCTATCACTGGACATAGGTAGCTGACGTCGTTATTGTCCCACTCCTTCAGCAAGGCCTGCTTGGGCGACTCCAAATTCTGGTGAGGACGAGCATTGAATTTGCTTTCAAGGTACGACCACATCGAGTAGTCCGTAGGTTTCAGGTCCTGCGAGCAAGACGGCCATTGGGCCGCGGAGATGAAGCTAGGGAAATGCCTTTCGCACCACTCTTCTGTTTGTTTTGCTTTGTGAGCCGGAGCTGAATCTTGCTGAAATGTCCAGGGTTGATTAATGTAGTTAGAAAAGGACCAGGGTTGTATTAGTATTACATCTTCTAGCATGTCTTTCTCATAATAATTTTTGTCGATCTTGAACTCTAGGCTCGACGAATACTAAAAGAGTTTTGCCTGTTGCGGAAGCACCACCACAAACCATTATTTGAGACGGATGGGAGGCTCGAAGAACGTGTCTGCTTCATCAGCAGCAATGGAATTACTAGCTACTACACGCACGTTTTGTGGGTTGTACGCTTCTTCTACGGTAAACAGCTTCTCGTCGGAGAAGATCCAGTCCGCGTTCAAGGAATTTGAGCTCAGCAGTTATTCAGCCGCTGCTCCTGGCTCTTGGGAGATAAGATCGCGGCTTTTTTCGAACGATAACCGGTAAGTCTCGGATTCTGTCTGACCACTCTTTGAAGCTGAGTGCGACTGACTGAGAGCTGATCTGCCATTTTGTTGATGCTCCGTCGAGGATTTCGAGCAACTCTCTTAAGCACGACCTTGATCAATCCAGAAGTGCGAACAGATCAAGGACGTCCATTTCTCCCACGATCAGCAAGTGTTCGTAGCTCCTGCTATCGTTTAACGGTCATCCATACACTGTGACGTGGTATATGAAGTGTTTTCGCGATGCGGGTATTGGTGTATTTAAGCTTATGAAATCGAATGATTGCTGTACGCAGTTGTTAAAATTCTGCCATAACCTGCAAAGTGAAGCTGAAAACTTATCAAGCTGAAAAAAAATTTCCGGATAAGAACAGAAGTGGATCTAAGAAAAAAAAGACCGCACCTACCGGAAGGAGAATAACGCTGGAATGAATCGTGCAATTTTGAGCCACCCTGTATATAGCCGTTCGACCGAGTAAATTGAATACTTAGCAATTTTCCATTGTATGTCTAATTGTGTTCATATATTCATAAATTTGGTCTATAAAAGTCTATCAAGAAGTTGAAGTAAACTGCGTATTATTGCAGGTGGATGAGATTACGCTCTGTCTTGCAGAAGATGCAATACAAGAAGTTTTAGAGGTTTCTTTCAGACTCTTCTTTTTTTGATATGTGCATCAAAGAAACAAAAATCATCCCTCTAATATAATTTTTAGAAAAAAAAACAAAATTTAGACGAGTACCCCAAAAAATTGAATTTCAGACTCTAGCACTATTGGTTTAGCCAAAAATTTTCTTCGATTCAGATACGTCAAAAACTCAGCCATTTCGCTCGTCGCATGCGGCTTTTGTGGATTCGCCAGTTTTTTGATAGGTCTGCAATATCTTTTTGTTGATAACTCGACATTTCGCACCCAAAATATGCAAAAGATGTTAGTGGCATTTATTGTTTGATTGAAAGCTCTTCTCAGGATTAGTAAAACCGGAGCGAATTAGTACGAAACCGTATGAAAGAAGCAGTCAGATAATTAGTACTTGAAAAAATGGCAAGATAATGGCTACGAGCCGTCTCGGTTTAGAATGTCACGAAACCTTTTTTGTGTTTTGGCGTTGAGAGCGTGAGGTGGACTAGCCATTTGGGGTTCTAAAAGTTCATATTCTGCCTCGATTTTTAGTCGAGAAGCTTGTAAGTGATTCACAATTTTCGGTTTAAAGGATAAAATTTGGTTCAATTTATGGTTTAAAGACTGCAAAAAAGGTATTCCGTGAGTTCTAATAGCTTGAAGTGACCTTGATTAGTTAACATTGAAGGTTGAAGCAATTAGAATGATCTTTGTCTGCAAGAATTTTTCGAAAATTCCGAGACTTTGTTCATTAGCCTTTCTGAAGATGGCGATCTTTTGCTCAACAACTGCGAAAAAGGAGAGAGAAGGAAGGCAGAGTGGCGGAAGCCTATCTCAAACATAGCATGGGTGAGTTAATACCGCAACCACCTTTATGAAAATAGTGCCAAAGAGCATTCGCATCCGAAATCATTTCGTACACTTTATTTAAATTTCATTGATGCTGAACATCCACAGAAATAAGGAGAAATTATTAAGATAATGAAAAAAAAATTAATGATTTGTACGATGCGGCTCTAAGTTGTCTTTTTTCTAGAAGCCGGGTTATAACTTATCGGTCATGGAACTAGAGGAGTAGAGAGTAAACGATTACTTCACAGTTTCAGATATTAAGAACAAAGAAAATCACTGGCAACACATCCACCTTTTTATGGATTCCGCTTACTGTTTTACAGTTGGAAAGACGTCAAAAACAATAACACTGATTTCACCATTCAATGGAAATAAATGCTTCAATTTATTGAATGGAGTCATGCAAACGTCATCGAATCTAATTAAAGTACTCAAACTAACGCTGTTTTTTTTAATAAATGAAAATTACAACTCGTTTTGAATGAATTTTTTTTATAACACAGTTAATTTTTCTTTTCGTATTTAGTGAGTTTCTACATTGCTCCTGTGGGGAGAGGGAAGAAGAGATTCGCCATCACCGGAGGTTACTGGGGCTGCAAACAACGATTTCAACACTATCTCTCTGCCTCTCTCTCTTTCTCTGTGTCTTTGTACTTTCTGGCACTTGTCTCTCTTCAATTACTCGTTAGTTCATGAGTAATTCAATGGCAAAACCTCTGCATTCCAGGTTCGACTCCACCCAAGAAAATCCATTCCGAGTTCGACGATTCGTTGCCGTTCGCTTTACGGGTTTCTAAGCTCTATATCAATCCATTTTGTGTAATGATGGTTACTCCGTAGCAAACTGGTGAAAAGCCTCTGTCGCAAACATTTCGAAAACAGCAATTGGAAAAATAGAATTCTTTGAAGGTCGCGTTGGTCCAATTTCAAAGTAGGAGAAGGAGGCGAATCCAAAGTCTAGTCGTCGACTGGTGGCGAGAGTGGACAAAGAGGCGGAATAACAGAAAGCATCGAATACCTGTAAGGAGGGGGAGGGGCAGGCAAATCGGGGTCCTAATTTTTGGCTTATCGTGCACTACTGCAAGATTATGACTCCATCTATCATTATTCATATTTACGATGTGAAAAGAATTTCAAACTGTCTTTGTTTCTACCATATTGTTTTGTAATTTTGATTTGTACCGTAATGCGATAGTTTTCTAGAATAAAGCTCGCCTTTAATAGTCATTCATTCGCTTTCTTTTTTCTCGCACTTACTTTTCTTTCTTTTGTTTACTATATTTATCATATGTATGCTCGTAAATTTCAACTTTGGTGATTTATTCAGCAAGTATTATTAGAAATGATTATGTTTTTTTTGTTGAAAAAAACAGATAAAACTTTTAGTTCTTGGAAGAAAAGAAGACTTTGAGAAGAGGACTCGACTTTGCAGCCTCTTCTACGAAATACCCTGGTCTCTGGGAAGGAAACAATAAAACAGTCCACCGAATTCCGTGGTCATTTCTGCTTCGCAACTCCAACTTTGAGGTCTGCCGTGAGCTGTGAGGACAAAGAACGAATCGCGAATGAGTCAGTTTTGGTCCCTGAACTATCTTCTTACTGCGTATGACAGGTTTAATTTCCTCCGAGAGGAGATGAATGTTTTAAAAAATTTAATCGTATCTTTTTTGTTCATTTTTGGTCAAAGATATTCTTTGATGTCACTTAATTTAATTTAATCGAAGCACAGGGATAAATAAAGATCATGATTTTTGCAATATACATATTTCTTTATTATAACCAAAGGGTAACTTGTTTAGTTACCGCTCATACGGTGTATAAAATTGGTTAAGAAGAACGGGATGTTGTTGTTGTTGTTGTTGTTGCCGGATGTAGCCGGCTTCGAAGAACGTCTGTGTTCTCCTTCGTTTCTTGTTCTTCTATATATTTTTTGTGTTTTTCTTCTTATATCTTCAAGAACGCTGCGACCTCCAGCGGCTTGGTCCAGAGGTCGATTAAAGACAGCGCGGTCGGGTGGCATGTGTAGTTGATGAGATGCGCAACGTCGTGAGGCCCGGAAAAGCAATCAGGACACACGTCGGGGATGGATTCGTCAATGCGGTGGAGGTAGTTGTTGGTGAATCTGCTGAATCCCGAGCGGAGCTGGCTGAGCGTGCATATAGTCTTGCGGGGTAACTCCTTCTCTTCTTCCTGGATATGGGGCGGAGGTCTGCCTCCCAGGATGACGGCACCCTTCAACGATTGTAGTTCGTTCGAGACCATCATCGAGTGTACGGTGTTTGCGACTGATTTTCCATTGTTCGGATCCTTTGACATCTGTTTCGCGGCTTCGACAGTCTTCTTGCAGCTCAACACGAGGTTGTTCTTCATTGCGCGAGGGGGCGCCGGGCAGTCGAGGAGGCCGTGGTAGATGTGTTCTGGGTCCAACGATCTCGCGAAGTACTGCGCGGCGAGCATGTTCAGATGGGATTTGGTGCGCATGACCTTTGATTCGCGATGAATATGGTCAGTGTCGGCCATTTGATGATTCCCTGTCACGACGCGGAGTCCGGAGTTCTGAGAACGTAGGATTTTGACGAATTAAAATGAAAAATATATATGACGCGGAACGCGATAGAGTATGACCGGGTGGGAAATAGAAATTTTTATGTCACCGATTTCGCTCAAAATTCCACCAAAGGGTATTTCAAGTATGTCGAGAACGATGGTCGACTTTATTTTTTCTGATTTTAGCTCTCCGAAAAGCATGAGAGGATTGAAAAAAACTTGTTTCGCCGAAAGTACATGAGGGTGTCGCACTGTTCTAAGAGGCTTATGTCAGTCAGATTGATAGCTAGATCCACCAAATACCGACTCGATGTAGTCGAATGATGTATCTTCGAGTACCTATGTTTGCTTTTTAGCATATTCAACTTTCACGGTTTTCGCGAGAACAAATATCAAAACAGACATTTCATGAAAAGATGGAAAAAAAAGATTTTTCTCGGAGTACAGGAAAAATATCGGAGTTTCCAGTCAGTATGTTGTAGCCCTGAGTTTTTGCTATAACTTTCGTATACATCATTTTTCGATCCACTTAGGCAAACTGGAGATACATCGCTTTGAGTTCGTATATTACTATAGGTGGGGGGGGGGGTATGTCTAAAGATTTCACATTAGAGCTAGGAGTCTAAAACCAAGAGAATCATACTTGCTATCCACTCTTGATTCCAAAATGATAATAAACTTGATTCTAGGATGTCGGGAACCCTGTCAAATAGGTACCTCATTTTCAAAACTAACTTTTGAAAAAAAAACTTGTTTGGATTTTGAAATAACTCAACGCGTTTTTTTGAATTGAGAGGTGAAATTTGGCCAGTATGTTGGAATTTGCTCAAATTATAAATACAGGCTGATTCAAGTTTTTAAGTTCAATTATCGATTAGTTATGCCAGTTTTAAAAAACCTGAAAACGGTTTTTTGGTCGGAACTCATCATGTTTTGATTTAAGCAAACAAAAATGTTGATCGTTGTATGGAGCATAACATGAAATAAATTCCACAAATGCCTTTCAATTTTGAAGCGAGTTATGGCCACTTCAAAAAAAGACCCTGAAACCCTTAAAATCAACTTTTTTCAAAAAATTTTTCGTTCATTATCAGCTCAACTAGACAATCCCGATTTTGTAAAAACTTTTAAGATAAACCTACTTTGAAAAGAGTTATTACGGTTAGTTCAAACCTTGAAAAAAAAGTATTTTAGTAACCCCAATGAGGTTTTTTTTGTGTTTGAACTAACCGTAACAACTCTTTTCAAAGTGAGTTTATTTTAAAGGTTTTTAAATAATCGGATTTTTCTAGTTGAGCTGATGAGAATGAAAGAAAAAAATTTTTGAAAAAAAGTCGATTTTAAGGGTTTCAGGGTCTTTTTTTGAAGTGGCCATAACTCGCTTCAAATTCAACGGGCATTTGTGGAATTTTTTTCATGTTATGCTCCATACAACAATTAACATTTTTGTAGTTAATCACTTTTTGCTCAAATCAAAACATGATGAGTTCCGACCAAAAAACCGTATGAGTTCCCGACGTCCTAGAATCAAGTTTGTTATCATTTTGGAATCAGCAGTGGATAGCAATTATGATTCTCTTGATTTTAGACTCCTAGATCTATTGTGAAATCTTTAGACATACCCCCCCCCACCTATAGTAATATACGAACTCAAAGCGATGTATCTCCAGTTTGCCTAAGTGGATCGAAAAATGATGTATACGAAAGTTATAGCAAAAACTCAGGGCTACAACATACTGACTGGAATCCCCGATATTTTTCCTGTACTCCGAGAAAAATCATTTTTCTCATCTTTTCATGAAATGTCTGTTTTGATATTTGTTCTCGCGAAAACCGTGAAAGTTGAATATGCTAAAAAGCAAACATAGGTACTCGAAGATACATCATTCGACTACATCGAGACGGTATTTAGTGGATCTAGCTATCCATCTGACTGACATATGCCTCTTAGAGCAGTGCGAAACCCTCATGTACTTTCGGCGAAACAAGCTTTTTTCAATCCTCTCATGCTTTTCGGAGAGCTAAAATCAGGAAAAATAAAGTTGACCATCGTTCTCGCCATACTTGAAATACCCTTTGGTGAATTTTTCAGCGAAATCGGTGACATAAAAATTTCTATTTCCCAGTGTATGCAGAGCTAGGTAAGGTACATTCTACCAAGCAAAATTCTATCCTATACTACATTTAGAAAATTCTCAGCGAAGAGTTTTACTAAAGTTGATCACAAATGTGATCAACTTTTGATATTTTATATCGGTGTACACTCGGGAGAAAATACTGTATGAATCTGCGAACTTTCGTGTTATAGGAAAAGTGGGACTCATTCGCACCAAAATTCGATTTTTTGTTTTCGATTTTTCACTGTATGTATAAAAAAATTTTATTTCAAGTTTTTTCCTTGTAACTTTTTTTGTTTTACAAGATGTCACGTTCTACGGGCTCTAGAAAATTGTCAAGAGCGGATCAACAAGTCATAATTTCTTGTCGTTCTATGGGCCTGGAACCATCTAAATTGGCAAAGCTGTTCCAAGTAACGATCTGGGCCATATACAAGATTCTGAAACATGGAGTTCCTACCCAAACTGGACCGGAGAAGCGAGGAAGACCACGTAACACAACGGCGAGCATAAACCGCATTATTTCGAGAAGTTAAAGTGACTATCCGAGGCTGACAGCGGTCGACATCCATAAGGAGATGCAGGAGCTTGATCAAGCAGAGGTAACTTTCAGCCAAAATTCGTGCGATTTACAAATTAATTTGGTTGTAGATCTCTGTGGATACTGTGAGAAGACGTCTCTATGATGTAGGGCTCTCCGGTAGATGTACGATGATGAAGCCGCTTATCAGTTTGAAAAACCGTAAGACCAGGCTGCAGTGGGCGAAGGAACACGTCAACTGGATCCCTCAGCAGTGGGGAGACTCACTATTTTCCGATGAATCGAAGTTTCTGCTCTTCGGTACTGATGGTATTACTTATATTCGTCGTCCTGTAGGCAAAAGATTTAATCTCAGGTAAATGCTCCCCACCGTAAAGCACGGACGCGTTAGTGTTTTGGTTTGGGGGTGCTTTAGCTCCTATGGAGTCGGTTTGCTGGTTGAGGACATAATGACTAAAGAGTCATATTTAGATCATCTTAAAAAATTTATGCTACCGTATGCACGTGTCGAGCTGAGTAGGGTTCATTTATCAGCAAGATAATGATCCTAAACACTCTTCGCATGTGGTCACGGACTTGGTTCGCTCGTCGCAGGGTAACCAAAATGGAATGGCCGAGCCAGTCTCCTGACCTAAATCCAATCGAGAACTCATGAAGAAAGTTGTGGCGAGCACCGTGAAGGGCAAGACTGCCAAAAATAAGGCGGAAAAATTTGCTCAACTGAAGCAGGCCTGGAAAGATATGCCTCTGATCATTGCTCGCAAGTACATCGACAATATGCAGCAGAGGTGTAGGACATTTTTTGCTGCTAGGGGTTTTCCAATGAAGTAATATAACTATTGAAACTCCTGTTTGTTACTCTGACCGGTGTTTGTTAGTTTTAAGATACTGTACATTGAGTATATGCGTAATTTATTGAAAGCTTGTTTTCCTGTTGTATTTAATTTCATTTTTTTGCAACTTTTGATGTTTTTGTCAAGATTTTTTATTATACTATGAAGAATAAATTATTTAAAGTTCCGAAAAATTTGATTGGAAAAAGGTTCCTGGGAAAAATCTTAAATTGGATAGAATTTTGCTTGGTACTGTATATATAATTTAGTTGTTAATAGAAACCCAAATGCACAATAATGAGGAGAGATTATATGCTGTCGTTGCAGTGCGGAAGCATCGCTGCTGAGCAAATCGAACATAGAAGAAGGCGAGAGAGGATTCAATGGTTACTATAACATCCAAAAAACTTTTTAAAGCTCTTGAACAGTGTTTATCAAATCGATTCTGATTGAAGTTGTATCATAAATTTGATGGTACAAAAGGTATTATGATTCCAAACCATTAGTGGTTTTTTGCGATGTGGTTTTTTTCAGGCCGACCAAGGTTAGGAAAATCCGTCCACAAGGGTTCAACCCCTGCTAGCGAGTCAAATTTTTGTAACTCTTGTGTAAGGGGTAAAACAGAAGAAAAGCGCTCTCCCCTTTGGCGAAATGAAAGGATTTAAAAGCGAGATGGTATTTCAAATCTATTTGTTTAGAAAACCGTTATTGAGTTGTACTTTGAGCTGATTGGTTCATTTGATAGTGGCCAACTCAGAATAATTGATTGGAGATGAAGAGTTTTGAAATTGTTTATAAATAGCTGGTGAGTTCTGATTGCCAAGTTGCAGAAGAATCGATGTGGTCAGAGGGAGCGAGTGTAGTAGCAGGAGAGCTTCCCGCCGAGAAGAGCGCTGTTTCTTCTTTCGGTCAGTTAGCAAATTTTACCTTTTATCAATAAGAAGCAAAGTAGAGATTGGAGCAAATTGTTCCGCAAAACTTTTTTTCCTATTTTCTTGAAATTTTTTTATCTGTAAATGCTTTTCAATCAAGTTTTTTCAAACTAGAATTGGAAAGCTGTTTTTTAATCAAAATTATCGACCTTTCTCCTGTTTCTTTTATTGTTTTTCTCCATTTTATTCTTTATCTTTTTTATCCCTTTATTTTCCTCTCTCTTTTTCTCTCTCTCTCTCTCTCTTTCTTTCTTTCTTTCTTTTCTATTTTTCTCAAGTTGTCTCTCTCTAAGGTGATGAGCTCTTTGAGATAATATAAGTGTTCAAAAGCTGCAGAAACCCGAAGAAAAATAATTCTATCCGCATTCTATGGCAGCCTAAATCTAAGAGGCTTAGTTTGTGGGAGGTGTAGAAACTCATTCGTAATCTTTCAGATCTGGAATTATCGAGAGAATTTCCTTTTGATTTGTCAATGTTCATTGACACTAAAAATAAGTTTTCAACTTAACTATTATACGGCTCTAAGCGTGGACTCAACTTAACCATTATACGGCTCTAAGCGTGGACTCCAGCGAAGTTTCTTCCAGGGCCTATTCTTATTAGAATAATAGATGATGTTGCGTGGAAAGGGTGACAAATCGAATTGGGCTCTACAGAGACTTCAATTAATAAGTCTGCCTTTAGATGTAAAAAAAATACAATGGGGATGATTTATGAGATATTCTTACATTATTTTCACTTGAGAAGAAGGAAACCATTTGGTTAAAACTTCGTGTTTGAAACGATTTGATTTGAGGTAACTTTTCTGTTCGAAAGGCTTGATGGGCTTGAAAAAATTTGCAGAATGATAATTTGGAAGAAGTATGGAAGAGAAAGAAACTACTTGGAAACTTTGACGTAATTTCCTTCCGATATGTCGAGTTAAAGTTCGAAAAATTCTGTTTTTAGTAAACAAATTAATGTTGAATCTAGTAAATCTGCTAAGCGTGAAAGTTTGAATTTAGAACACGAATTATGAAAGTAAGAAGTTTGGAGTGTTCTAACAAAACTACAGTTCGAAAAAGAAACCGAATTCTTCAAACATTTAATCGCCGTTCAACATAGCATTTAATGTTCGAAGTTAATGATTGGAGTTGTAATTACACGAAAAAAACACATGAATGTTGCACTACGAATAATATTTTTTTAAAGCTAAGATAATGATTGAGAATTTTAGAAAAACGCGTGATAGATATTCTTAAAATCAAAAATTGCGGACTATAACTTACTGTAATTCTACACAGAAGGTTTTCAAATGTCGGAGCTCGTCCTTCTTCTTTGGATGTCTTTGTATATCTCGAGAAGATTGGCGATGACATCATAGAATGTCTCCCACGCTTCGCGTGTCTGCGAGTCAAGTCTGCCTTGACCGCATGTTCTCTTGATCATCTCCAGAAAGGGATCGAGCATGTGCTGGAAGAATAGAAACATGTGACTGTTCTCGATAGATGAGTGCATTCTTGTCCAATGTACTTTGAAAATGTAAAGCAACGTTCGTATATAAGACGATGCTGGGAATAATTTTCGCCAAATTGCTCGAAATGTTGTTCCTCAGCCAAAAACTTTATTTCGCCAAGATTTCGAGTTTGCGAACTTGGGAGAAGGAAATTCCGTTATTTGTCTTTTTTTAGCTGCCAAAATAGGGACGAAGAATCGGCCACCATTTCGCAGTGCCAAATGATCAATGACTCTGTGGCCAAGTTTTGTTCCTGCCAAATCACGGACAATTTTGTTTTTTTCCTTTGTGACATGTTTTGGCACTGCCAAACTCGGCTCTTTTTTTGAACACTTTTTGTCAATGCCAAATTACGGACAATTTTGTTTTTCTTTTGCGTCATGTTTTGGCACTGCCAAACTCGGCTCTTTTTTGGAACACTTTTTGTCAATGCCAAATTACGGACAATTTTGTTTTTCTTTTGCGTCATGTTTTGGCACTGCCAAACTCGGCTCTTTTTTGGAACACTTTTTGTACGTTGAACAAAGCTCCGCAACGACCACATATTAACCACATCTAGCGACGTACCCCAACCGAGTTTAGTAAACAGTTGAGAAAAATGTATGTTGCTGCGCTAGTACGTAAAGATTTGTGTGGCGGATGTAGACGGTTTAATTACCCAAGTTTGAGGTAAAGATTCGATCCGGGTCGTTGAAAGACGTAGCCTGAACCACACATTTAAAGAGATCAAAGTCTAGTATTGGCACTCCCCAAAGATTTCCTGAGAGCGATCCTCCATCATCCCAGAAATGAGGCTAAGGAGTTGCAGGGGCTACAAAAAAAGCCCGATTTTGGCAGTGACAAAACAAGGACAAACAAAAACCCGATTTTGGCAGTGACAAAACAAGGACAAAAAAAGGCCGGTTTTGGCAGAGACAAAAGAAGGACAAAAAAAGCCCGATTTTGGCAGAGACAAAACAAGGACAAAAAAAGCCCGATGTTGGCAGGAAAAAAAGAAGTACACAAAAAAGCCCGTTTTTGGCAGTGACATAAGCAGTTACAAATTTTGTCCCTTCTTTAGCAGTGACAAAACGAGTACAAAGTAGAAAGCTTGTTTTTTGACGGTTTTTCTTGGCAGGCCCGTCAAAAAGCATGTTATTTGCTGCCATTTATCATGGCGCTTTTTTCCGTTTCTTGCCATGGAAAAGCTTGGTTTTTCAAGGGAAATCTGCCCAAGGAACAACATTTTGAGCATTTTGGCGAATATTATTCCCAGCATCGTCTTATATCCACTCCGTCACCGCATTGTATCACATGACTGTGTCTATGTACTTAAATCTAATAGGTTAAAAAATTTAGCTAATAGGCACATTGAGTCTCAACCTTTCTCAATTATCGTCGATCGCAAATTCAGAGAGCTACGTTGACTGAAGGTTTGAAACCAACGCGCTGGACATTCAAACCATTCGCAAAAAAGTGTTTAATTAAACTGGTTCACACGCTTTGGCAGCTCAATTGGAGCAAGATTCCCGGAAAACTGTTGCCTAAGAAATCAGTTTTAACCCACTGCATAATTTGCACGGAAATCACTTGTAATGTTCTCAACATGAAAACCATTTTTCACGACAGTCGGGTTACTCTCCGTTGGTTTAAGAGAGCCAATGCTTGGTTGATGAACCGATTGAATAGCGCATTTTTAGGTCACAATACATACTTACTGCTACTGTATCTGACCATAACATCACGTTTGTGAATGTTCCATTGAGCATGCGTCTTTGCGATGCGCATCATATGAGTCAAGCACTGCGTGTCGTTGTCCATCGCGGTGATTATATTACGCAATCCGCACATGTACCTTAATGATTAATTAAATGATTTTTTAAATCACTTCTGCATAAAACTAATGAATGCAGAATTACACAATCTTGGAAATTTGCTGCGACGAAACCTCAAAAGTGTGTGATAGAGGATAAGTTAACTTTGGCCACGCCAAGGTGTTCCTTTAACCCACACTTTGAGTGAAACATATACATTATTTCAAAAACGTTGATGAAACGAATTATCTACTTGTATGACATTTCCTCGTTTTCATCGCACACTCTCTCATCTGTCCAGAATCTGCCGATCCCTCATGAGTAGTGTTTTCATTATTTTCCCGCTTTTTTGCGGATGGTATGAAAGATTCTTAGCAGCTTTGTCATCAGAAGATAGCTCAAAAGTTAAACTGACACCGAAGCGTGTCGTTTTAGCTCTATCGCGTTCATGAGCGAAGAGTCGGGAATGTTGCGAAATTGTGGCCAAAGGTTTTTGTAGTGTGGATGATCCGAAAGAAGCCTGTAAATCCGTTCGATGAATGGTGTTTTTGAGATGTTATGTAGGTTTGAATTTGATCAATAGCGAATTGAATAACGTTTTTTACCCCGTATATCGTCATGCATACTATATATGTGATAAAAGTTTGCGAACAAAATTATTATTTTGACAGCGATAGGGCAAAGTCTTGAAAACAGTACTGCCGTTCAACCAACATCAGAAGCATATTGACGCCGTTCTTGACAGCGTCTTCGTCGACAACATTGAATGTACGCTGTATAACGCGACGGTAGTCTGGGGTTAAACGAGCAAGTTCTTTCTCCAGTTTCTTCTCTGATGAGTGACACTCATTAAACAAAAACTTCGGAAAAAGAGCGAAACAGGTACTGTTTTAATTGGATTTCCATATCCGCTTTTTATACTATTAGGCTTTCTTAAAAGTCATAAGAATCTTGATCAGAGAAAATTTAAATCACGTACGAAAGAAGTCTGTTGGGTCGCGATTCATTCCGAAAACGACGACTTTTTTGTCTGAAAATGACTTTCTTCAAAAAATTCTAATGAAAACTGAGAAAGGTTTTGTGAAGTTTCGAAGGAAGTAGAATGTTTACTCGATTGATTGAAAAATGAGAAGATGTAGAAAAGTTTAGATTCTGCGTTTCATACATTATATGTAGTATTCTGTGAAAGAATAAGCCTCTGAGATAAGCAGTTGATGAACATGCGAGAAAAAATTCAATACTCGAAGTCAAGCATAGACGTTTATTTTATATAAAAAATAAAACTTACTATATTATTTGAGAAAGTGTAAATATCTATCCAATGACAAGGTTCAGAAGCTAATTTGGTAGTTGAGAAATCGAGCAGCCGTTTTCTGAAGCATTTCAATCATAAATATGTATAAAATCTTCCAGAATAACACGAAGATTCGCGAGCTAAAAAGGTTAATAAGTAGTTTTAGATACAGAAAGTATTCTTAATACGATGATGCGTGAATATTCGCTCTGAATGAGGAGTTGATGATGAAGTCGAGAAAACAGGTGCTTTTCTCGTTACTGAGAAATTCCTAATTCCTAAAGCATCTTGTACTTGAGTTTTTCTCCATTTGTGTGAAAGTGCATTTCTTATCTTTGAATGGTAACTTCTTCTTCTAATTCACTTAAATCTTTCAGTGTTTTCTTGGTGGTAACTTAAATGCAATCAAAAACCGCGGTTTAAAAAAAGTTAAAACCCGGAAATTATATCAATGTATCAGAGCGATAAGAAAAAACTAATTCCGATGGGAAAGATTGGGATGGGCTGTTTCAGTGCACAAATTTTATACGTATAGATTTAAATTTACGTATAGATTACGTTAAAGTTCGCTCTAGAAATTTTTTGCTTCGTTGTTTTTTCGATCTCATTAACTTTCTTCTATGATGACACGGACAGGGAAAAATCTTGGATGTATTCCCTGTGCGCAATAAAAATTACATAGTAGCTATTAAAACAAATTAGTGTTGAATACGTATAACGCGTCGATGTCTTGTTCAGTGGTTCCAGAAAAAAAACATCAAGAAAGAACGATGTGTTAATTACAAAGAACTTGAGACCATACCGAGCTAAACTTGTTTGTCAACCTTTCGGTATTTACATCTCACTCCATCAGGGTTACATCGCTTCTGATCCATGACATCACAAAGCGAACAATAATAACAACAATGATATAAAAGCATTTTAGATCCGTGCATTTTTTGGCGAAATTGTTTCGCGATGCAAGTCAGTCCGCGCGTCGCTGCTCCATTTCTCGGTATATGTCGACAAGATTGGCGATGACGTCGTAGAGGTTCACCCATGCTTGCCGGGTCTCGGCGTCCAGTTCTATCATTCCGCTCTGAGTCGCGATCACCTCCAGTATAGGCTTGAGCATATTCTGGAAGTAATGACTGCACTTGAGGTACTCTTAGTCTATGCTTAAGGGCTAAGTCGTTAAGACTTTATTAATTCGAGTTCGAATGCTAATAATATATCGGCGGTATAGCATCGAAAAGGTTCTCGTTCTTCTCTTAGAAAATTTCCAATAATATGTGATATTATTTTTTTTTTTACCAAAAAGTATATTTCAAGTTTTTATTATCAAGCAATGTAGAATAGAGCTTGATGGGGTATTAGGGAAGTTTTAGTTTAGCGGAAGTTTGATGAGCTACGGGTTAAAGAGCCTGGAAGGGGTAAGGGAAGATGAGAATGAAGGATAAGGGCTATTGAATATTGACTATTGACGGCTGTTGACAAAATATTGAATATTGTGACAGAAAAAGGGGTTCTTTGTGTGCATCTTTAATCGCAAGATTTTAAGTTATTGATTCAAATACATAATGAGTGCGCAATAAGGTATCCAGGAGAGCTTTTTTTCGAACAAGTTTATTATCTGATATCGTAATATTATACCAAAATATCCGGAAAGAGTTATTTGATAAGAGCCATTCGAAAAAAAGTTAAACAACCACAGTAGTACTGTGGTTATCTTCTATCTAGTTTTGCGGTTGACAATGCATAATGGATAGAAAGAATTGGTGGAGCTCGCGTTTGATTCTCTTTTTGTAATTCAGTGTACCTCTGCGCCCAGAGTTACTAAAAACTTACCATGATATGTCGCTTGTGGATATTCCATTTCAAGTGTGCTCTCGCAATCCGCTTCAAATGGGCAACGCATTGGTGATCGTCGTCCATCGCATCAATGATCGTCCGCAGCCCAGCCATGTATCTGTAGGTACCACGATGATGGTTGAGTATTCTGAGTCACTAGAAGTCTTCAAGATATCCTTCTAAATCGTCCATAGTCTTCAAGCTATTTTATTAGATTTAAGTCTTGCCAGAGGAGATATGTGCTGTTTGTTAAAAGATGTTTCGGATGTCCGGGATCTTTTTGATTAAACTACACCACGATGCTCGTCCTCACGTTTTAGTCTGCTACCACATTTCTCCTGCGGAAGTGTTCTTTTTCTTGTTCATATTATCGATCGGGGCCCTTATGCGGAGTCGTGTATCAAATATAGGATAAAATAGAGCCTACAAAATAGTAAGTTGGAGGAGAGAACAAGGCGAGAATCGAATCAATGCAAAAAGATAGATTATTTTTCTCTTGTTTATCACACTGTTTTGTAGACTATGATTTACCCTATAACTTGGTCCATGACTCTGCATACGGGCTTAGGGGTGTCCAAAAGCTTCATTTTTATAAAGAAAAAACAAAGAAAACAGAAAGTAAGGGATAAAGTTCTAACACAGAGGCGTGGTGTCTCAACTCAATGGCATTCATGAGCGCAGAGTCCGGTATGTGACGGAATTGGGGCCAGATGTTTTTGTAGGTAGGCTGGTCGGAGAAAAGCCTGAAACACGCAGCAAACTTCAATTGTAGTATTTCTTCATCTCATCATACGTAGGTAAGACCTATAAATATATATTAATAGAACTTTCATTTAGAATTCTTAGAACATTGACTGACATCAATAGAACATTTAGTCCGTTTTTGATGGCTTCTTTCTCTATGAGGGCGAATGTCTTGCAAAGAACGAGGCGTTGGTCCTTGGTTATTCGCGCAAACTCTTTGTTGATTCGAACTTCTGAAAAAATTTCATGTGTGGTCAATAGCTGAATTTTCATTCAAAATAAACTTCGGAATACTCATGAAACTTGGGTTTTATTATGGAGAAAACTTTACGAAAATAACTCTTGTTCAAAGATGTTAATCTTGACTCACGATATTCTTCTTCGGTGTCCTGGCTCATGTTGATTCTATTGACGAACGTTGCTGACACCTGAAACATGCCTAATATTCGCTGAACAATGTTTTATTGACTTTATCATATAAAAAATCACTCAATTAGCAATAAGAGCAACGATTTGAAGCAAAAAGTTTTAGTTCAAAAAGAAATTATATCTCTTTTCAGGCAATGTTTGGAAAACAAATAAATTAATATCAATATTGCTCTTTATATAATTCAAAATTTATTTAGTTGTGCCTGATTGTCTAGTTCAACCAACATGTTTGGACGCAGAGGAAACTTCCTGAGCCGCTTTTTCATCCGTCATCGAAGATTTTCCTGGTTGCTTCTCTTGGTGACACACGAAGAAGTTAGAAGAAGGTGTTGCGAGCTTTTCTTCTTTCAATGATTCAAAAGCGATTGAAGGTGATGCAGTGACTATCTCTTTTTTAGCCGGACCGCATGAATTCAAAACGAGGTCTTCAAATTGTAGTCTTGATTCGACTGATTTCAACACCGGCATTTGAGTTGTCCCATCTATTCTGCGGGCTTCCGCGAGATTCTCAGGTTTCTCATGAGGAACACAGAGGCTAAATCGCTTTTCTGAGCTTACAAGTCGTGAGTTCTCTGCTCTCTCATTTGGGACTGATGAAGCCATGCTAACCATTTGGGACGGTTTTTCTGGTTTACTCAGATCAAAGTCAAGAATTTCTTTCAAGTTTGTTCTGTTTTTGAACTGAATAGGTTCGTCGTCCGATCTAGTCGTTTCTATATGCGTTGTGGAGTTGTATTTTGAGCTGGCTGACTCATCTGTTATCCTGGAGGACGGGTCAGTGTCCAGCCGGCATTCGTCACTATGAAGGATCTTTGGTGTTCCATTGCTCGTTTCTTTGATCGAAGTAATGGATGTAGAAGAGTATTTGGCGAGCAGCTCCCTTTTTTGGAGACCTTATGCAGTCGAATCGCAGAACCGTCCTGTCGTGACTTGTCTTCCAAAGCTGCTAGAGCCAGTTCGTAAAGCATCTCTCGATACATGAGCTAGAAGAAACAGGACAGTCTATTCACTTCAGTAATGGAAGCTATACTTCAGCCAAATTCAATTTCAACTGAGTACTGAGTGATGACAGATGTGAAACATTGGTTGAGGATGAGTGAGATACACACATTACCGGAAATGAATCAGAGCGTTTCAGCCGCTAAGCTGTATTTTAGATATAATGAATGATGCGATTAAGCAGTCACTACTCAGAAAAAAAGCTTGAGTGCGAATATGCGAATTACAAACATTACAGCAAATGTGAATATTATACGCTTCTATATATATATATATATATATATATATATATATATATATATATATATATATATATATATATATATATATATATATATATATATATAATATATATATATAGTGCGCGTCATGATTATGCTAACACCATATTTTTC